>VYXH01010785.1:909525-949040 GCA_013397275.1 Burhinus bistriatus
AAAAGCCAGCAAACCAACAGCAATAGAAATACCAGGAAGCACAGGGAGACCCACCCCACGCAGCTGTGCTGGACTCCATCCCACCCCTGGAGCAGAGGCCACTTGGCCACAGCCTAGCCTTTGTTTTCTTCCACAGCTATAAAAAGGACTTTTAAATTACTTTAAAAGACTCTTGCAAATCCCAAACCAGCTATGCTGCTCTTCTCAGCATAAGAAGCCCTCCACAGGGACAGAAGAAAGCAAGTGCAACAGAATACACACGGCTTGTTTTCCTGTGGAGCAGCAGAGCTCTGGCTCTCCTGATGAAATGGAAATTCACCTAAAGGGATGTCCTCCTCTTGCAGTACCAACCGCTACACCAGTAACTTCCAACCTCTCTTTAGCATCACTGCCCTGCTTGCTATTAAAAATACTGCTTTTGGGAAGGATGACACTACCAAAGCAATACGGTCATATGGAGAACCCCCAGGCAGTATTGCTCTCAATTACTTCACAGTTGAGTTTATTTTTTCCCCCCATCTACCTTCCAATACACCTTGTTCCTGCTTGCTCATCCCTCTTTCCGCTCCTGCATCAGCAGGGAGAGGTCCAAGCCCCCTGGTCCCAGGACAGTCGCTGCAGGAGGTGATACCTGCCTTTCTCACTGCCCTGCAATAGGGAGCCTCAGGGCAATGCCAAAAACCGGGGTATCGCCTGCCTCACCTTTAGCAGTGCCGAAACACCAGTAGCCAGGCTATAGGAAAATGAGGACAAACATCCTCTACCCACCTAACAACACGATCGTCTCAAACAGCCAGAAACTTGCAACCAAAAGGTGCCCCATCACTTACTGCCCAGCTCAGAAACCTGTAGGGCAAGATAAACAGCAGGGAAAAAACCCACCACTTCCCCAGAGAAAAACGTGAAAAATAGCTATTTTTCCAAGCTTACACTTGTTTTTGCAATTTGGTCCAAGATTTTCAGCTAGGGAAATATTTTACTTGCTTGAAAGCAGGCAAGTTTTCAAGAATAACCTTTTGCCCAGCTCCAACTGAGGGAATTATGTTCGAGGGTTAATCCAGGCAATTATGTGCAAGGTAAACTGTGCAACCTAGGACTGACAAGGAATTAAAGCCATTTCAGCAAACACAGCTAAATAATTCCTCTACCTTTGCTTAAGTAAAGCTGACTGGCTACATCATTCACAGTGAATGACTTGTTTTCCCAGTGGGCAGAAAAATCTATACATAAAATACCTTTAGGAATCTTCAACATAGATTTTCTCTAATAAGTAACAGACTGAAACACAACCTTTCCTTTCACCTGTGCTGCACCAGGGGATTACTTCAAATGCGTCATCTTTAAAAAAAGATTGTTTCTGCCTACGCAGGGAAGGATGGCGCAAGCAGAAGAAATACAACCTAAGAAGACACCAAAAAGCTTCAGAGGATTCATGCCTGTGCTGGTTTACTCTTTCCTAGGGACATACTTCAGTGTGCAAGAGACATGCATGGTTACGTCAAAATAACACCACCAAAGCCAAGACTCTGCTCATCTCCGTGGGACTCGGGCAGAGCACAAGCCTGCCAAGGAGAGAGCCTTTCGCTCTAATGCTGGAAACACAGTTCTGATGGGGATAATCCACATTTCGCTCATTAGCGCGGATGCGCTTAAACCTCTGCCTCCCTTTTTCCATAAGAAAAAGAAAGGGAGCGCAGATCCCTCCAGAAATGGAGCAGATCTTGGCAGGAGGGGCAGGCGCAGTCCCTCGCACACCAGCCCAGCAGCCTTCCCCATTTCAGGGCGGTTCCCCCATCCCCGTGAAGCGGAGGGCACGAGGGAGGAAAGGTTCCTACCTGAGCAGAGGACTCCCTTGTACCTGGCGCAGGAGAAGTCGTCGCACTCGCAGAAGGGCCCGTAGATGTTTCCGAACTCGCTCTCGTAGCAGAGGCACTGGTTGCAGCTGCACTCCCCTCTCCCGCTGCAGAGGGGTTTGCCCTCTGCCTCCCGGCACATGGCGTGGTGCATGTCCCCGCTGGCACCCTCCTCGCACTCACACCTGGCCCCCAGGTAGCCAGCGTCGCACTCGCACAGCCCGCAGGCGTAGGTCCCATTGCCGCTGCACTTGCCGCTGGCTGGCGCAGCACGGCCGGTACAGCCGCAGAGGCAGTTGTAGGTCACCGCCACCTCCAGCGTGTCCCGAAAACCAGCGGGCTTGATGGTGAAGGCGTGGGAGGTGTCCTCGGTGGGGCAGCTCCGCGCCTCCACGGCCACCTCGAAGGAAACCTGGTGGGGCAGGTTGAGATGTAAGTTAACATGCACGGCCCCAAAAGGGCTGTCAAGAGTGTCTCGGGAAGAAAGGCAGGAGGGAAGGGCAAATGTCCCAAGGAAAAGCCATGGAGCAATTCCCCCGAGCAGGGCCACGCTCAGCACATTGAGCTTCACTCCCAGGTGTGCAAAAAACCCCCAAAACAACTGCGTGTCTAGTGAGGGTATCTGCAGCTCAATGCACCAACATCTGTCAGTCCTGCGAGGGGTTTGGCATCCTTAATGTTTTAAAACTCTTTGCTGTCAGCCGTCAGCAGTAATTTTCCCCATCTGTGAAGCGGGAAGGAACCTGCCTATTCCCATGAAATAACGAGGGCAAAACTCTAGCAAATAGCCCAGTTTTCATGCTATTAAAAATAGGAAAATTTGCTGGAACCAAGCACTAGCAAGGATCTATCCAACACAGCACAAAGGCCCGAGGTGCCTACAAGGTCACAGCTCTAGAAGGTTTAATGGGAATCCTGATCTGCACATAGAGATGTGCATCAGCCACACAGTCCCAAGCTTCCAGCACTCTGCTTACGGGCCATTTTTGATGGATGCTTGTTAAGACTGGCTTCAGAAGGTTATGCATCACCTCCCTACTCATTTTCTGTTGCTACAATCCAGTGTCAGGGATTTTCTCCTTGGGAAAACCAAGACCATCCTATGGCCATTTGCTTGGCCTCTGATTTAATCCTGCTGTTTGGTGGGGGTCTCGGGCCAGCCAGTGCTGCCTGGAGCTGATGGTTAGCAAAGCGGATTAACCTAATTCCAAGGAAAAGAGCCCCTCTGCTAAGCACCAGGAGGGAATGATTTTTCTCTGGGGTCATTTGGGGTTACCTCGAGCTGTCACTGCCTGTGCTGTTCCACATGCCAAGGGGTGACATGCAGATGGTGGCACAGCAGCCACCTCCAGCTGGGAGAGCTGTACCCCCAGGAAGCCTCCCTTGACCCTCTCCCATTCCCAAGGCCTGAAGCAATTAGGAAATGAGCTCAAATTACAGAGAAGAAGGAGATCAGAAAGCAAGCTAAGGGGATCAGGGTAATCCTGCTCCCTTTCACCTGCTGACACCCACACCCCCAGGACTAAACCCCGGCAGATTAGGACCCGGTGCCAGCGTTATCATCTTTGTTGAAACTTTCTCAACAGCAGTCAATTCTTGATCCAGATGGAAGCAGTGGGGCCGAGAGCAGCTGAATGGGAGGGGATGGAGCAATGGGACTCCCGTGATCGTGTGGCATGTCTGCTCACGCAGGCACCTCAATACTCCAGTGCACCAAAAATGGGACAGGTACCAGTGCTGGCTCCCTGCTGCGCCCCAAATCTTCTGCTGCCTGGGCAGAAGGTACCCATGGCTTCAAACTGGATGAGGGTAGATTTAGATTAGATCTCAAGAAGAAATTTTTCACTCTGAGGGTGGTGAGGCACTGGAACAGGTTGCCCAGGGAAGCTGTGGATGCCCCATCCCTGAAGGTGTTCAAGGCCAGGTTGGATGAGGCTTTGAGCAACCTGGTCTAGTGGGAGGTGTCCTTGCCCATGGCAGGGGGGTTGGAACTAGATGATCTTTAAGGTCCCTTCCAACCTAAACCATTCTATGATTCTATGATTCTACCCCTAGTCCATCCAGATTGGGAGAACCAGTCATTCCGGCTCACGCCACCAGCCTCTGCAGATACGGGCACGCGCGTACCCGCTGCCAAACCCCTTTACGGCATGAGCTGCAGTGGCTGGAGCGATCCCCCTGCTCATGCCAAAGCCATAAATCCAGGATCAACCACCAGATTAACTCTGCTACCTCGGGGGCTCTGGCTTCACTGTGGGAACAAGGAGGGCACATTGCCTAGCGTGGCAACGCTCCAGGGTTTGCTTTTACCCACCCATCGGAGATCCAGTAAAGTCAGCTAAAAAAGTGGGGGCCACCTCCCTTTTTAGCACTTTGCATGATCCTTATTTGGCGGGGTAAACATCCAGCTACTGTTGACTCTTTCAAACTATTTTTATATGCCTCAGTGCTTAGAGCTCTGGTATGTTTGCAGAGCCACTCTTCTCAAATAAGGCAATCAGGCTGCTAATGAACCTGTGCCCACATCCTTGCAGACAGCAAAAGCCTGGAGAAAGGGAGGGAGCTCCGTGCCAGCCTGAGCTCTTCTAACCCAGCCCTGCAGCCCAACAACTCATTTATCTGTATCAATATTCAATTTAAACAAGCAAAGCTTAACTTTTCTGTTTGTTTTTTTTTATAAAAATCACAGAACGGATTATGCTATGTATACTTTTAACATTAAGGGGCAAACTATATTGTCACTCTGTGCTGCCATCCAATAACTCTAGGAACACAGGAGAGGAGAGTTGCTGCCTTTCTGAGCATCCTGTCATTTTTTGCAACCTCCAAGGTTAACTGTGGCCTCTTCAATCCAGGAAAGACAGGTTTAGATTCTCAAAGAATAACAAGAAAACCTTGGATATTTAACAGACCAGGAAAAGAGCAGCAGACGACAGCAATAAAAATCTCACAGATGAGAGCGTGATGTGAATATCTGAGATTACAGAAAAAAGCGCCCATTCTTGACTATTGCATCCTGTTGCCTGATCAAGACCTTTTGGCTCAGGATGCTGTAGACAGGACACCTGTATTCCTTCTTTCCTCACAGCTGACCTTGGGCTGATCTATACCACCCAGAGCCACTTCTAGAAGAGCCGCTCTCCGTGGGTTTCCATATTAACGTGGCGCGGCACGAGGAGAGCAGAGGAAGACGAGCAAAGCTGTATTTTACTGCCCAGGACCACTCATCAAGAGAGGTAAGCGGCTGCATGGGGTGTGAAATAGCCTCTCCAAGGGACAGACTGAAAGGCAGACTTACCGTATCTCCTATTTTGAGATCCCCGCACTTCCTGAGTCCGGGATAGGATAACCCATCCTGGCACGTGGCGGTGAAGGTCAAGCCAATGTCCTCAGGGCTGTCCCAGACTGTGAGCTCCACCTTGGACCGAATACTCTAGAAACACAACGGGAAAGCAAACCATCAGGTTCCCAAAGGTAGGTTGGTTTCACCAGCATTAGCGTCTTCTCCTGATGTTTCCAGAGAACAACTAGGTCATCTCTGCACCTATATGAAAAACAAAAAATCACCCGTGCACACACATTGACATTTGGGTTTGACTAAACCAGCTCAGGAGTCTTCTGATGAACGCAACTGGAGTCACAGGGAGCTGCCTACAACCCCTGCAGGTGGCTCATGCCTTCTAGGACAGGTGCAATGACCACTGTAGCCAGCATTGAAAAGATACGGATGCAGAAGAAAAAGAACGAAGAAAACACTCTTGACCACAAATGCAGCATCTCTGAGCCGAAGATCAGAGCCTTGTGCACGTATCTGTACCTCCTCCTCCCCATAAACCAGCCCCTTAGAGAAGCACAAAGCCTGATTCTCCACAGGCAGTCATCCTGTGATGGGCATCGTACTGCACAGAGAAGGTGTAAAACTGCACTAACTGTCATACTTTCTTGATTTCAACCAACTGGTTAGAAAAACGTATTTTCCATCTTCGGAGAAAATGTCAAACAAGAAGTACCCTTTCAGATGCGTCAGCTGGAAACAGCACCATGGGAAAAAAATAAATGAAAAATCTCTTTCTTTGCAAAACTGTTCAAAGTGAAAAACGTTTTCCATCAGCGAGGTTTTGGTATGTCCCTACCCCCTTTCTCCTGCTTCTCATCTCTGCGCCCTGCTACACGCAGAGACTTTTTAAGTCAAAACAAAATGAAGTTTATAAGTATTAATTTGGAATGAGGTTGTTTTGCTTCATTCTTCCAATGGCTGGAACTGATTTTTCTTACAAGTGGTGTCCAAAAAAGACAAAGGTTTTCAAGATGGAGCTTTTTGTACAAATACATTTATTTTCCAAAGCCAGCTTGCAGCTCCATCCCTCTCCCCCTTGTCCCCAACCCTCACCGAAGTGGCCAGATTAATGAAAACTGCTAATTCAGACCTCTTGCCAGTCCATGCGATAACAAAACCAGGGTTTGCATGCCAACAAAGAGCTAATGCTTTTGGAAACAGGCAGGAAATAATTGAGTTTTGGTCAGGCAAATCTAAACAGCCCTTGAGGGAAAAAAGAAGCAATTTCCCATCTCTCTGCTGTAACGGATGAGCCGTTCACAGGGTGGCAGTTCGGACTGTATGGAGCATCCAATGCTGTGCATGCTGGGAAAGCTGAACACGCTGCTCTGCCCAAAATTATCCCATAGAAATTAGCTGTCACACCGATACGCTCTCCCATCTTCCTGCCCAGAGCATCTCATCTGGGGCGCAGCAGAAGACACAACACCAGGCCAGACCTCAGTACAACCTTGCGTGGGCTCTTCTTATGTTCTTACACAGATGCCAAGGTTTCTTATTAGCCCTATATAGTAATACTATTAGCCTAATTGTAATGCTATTATTATTAGCCATTTTGCACCATGACACAGCAGTATGTTCTCACAGCACCACAGCCACCACTAAGGGCAACTGGGGGACTTTGCTGCTGTGTTGTTTGGTGGCCCCCAAGCCTGCTGCACCTTCAGGGATGAGTGGAGAATGATGGAGAGACCTAGAGGAAGGACCTGGTCCTGAGGTGGAGCAATGTCTCTGCCTGAAATAAAGCAGTCTGCTATAGCCTGGGGGAAATTCAAAGGATGGATTGTTTCTTCGTAAAAACAAGGAAATCCTGAACTGGCTGCGGCTCCAGGGATGGCTGATGTGAATGCCACCTGCCGCAGGAAACCCATCAGTGGTGTAACGAGAAACACATCTGAGACCTGCATGGATTGGGTTTAGGAAAGCAGTTTTTAAACCAGCATCCCATTTGCTCCCTGTGGTCCAAACCCAGCCTGAGTGCCCAGGCAGAGAGCCCCCGGTGCCACACCAGCCCAGGCACAGCCCCCCAGGAGCCTCTCCATCTCCCAGGTGTGTCGACATCTGGGGTTTTTCTTAGTGAGGACAGAGAAAAAAAAGCTGTTCCTGTTCTCTTTTGTTTCACACCCCGCCAGAAGAGGGAGAGGCAACAGCACACCAGGCAGAAGAAAAAGGGAGACAGAAGATGAAGAGATGGGGGAAACAGATCTTGGGGGTAACGTAAGCCCTGAGCAAGTCTGATGTACGCATCGGTGGAGGGAAGCAGATGAGGGAGGACCAGAGACAGCCAAAGCACTGAAGGGGAGAAGCTGAGCCCGGGCCCACGGCACAAGCCACTGCCACCCTGCAGGAGAAGACGGTCCCTGTTGCAGATGAAGGGTTTCTCCAGGCTCAGCATTTTCTTTTCATAAGGAATAAAAAAAGGTTCACTCCCACTTGGGAAACAGAAATTTTAGCCTTCTCCCTCAGTGAGAATCAACTCCTTCATTTCAGGAAAAAACAAAGCTACCAAGAGGAGACAGGCTGGGTGGGCTCCAGGTCTCCCACAGCTCCAGGCTGCCCATGGCACAGGCAGGAGCTGCCAGCTCCCAGCAGCACTCCTGGGGTCCCGGCTTACACCCACCACCCACCTGAACAGGCAAGAAACCAGCCCCAGTCTCAGCAGCAGTTCATCCCGCACTGCTCCTTCCGTGGGGCACCTTGATCTTAGCGTCCTGGTGGTTTCCAGCCAGCTGCACTGGAAAGCTCACAAGCAAAGAGAGGGAGGGAGCAGGGGTGAGGGCATCAGATCTCCAATGGTTTTCATCAGCTTATATCTATCTGCAAAGGCTCCAAGGTGGTGAAATGGAGGCACGGACGCATGTTACAGCTGGGGAAAACAAGGCAAAGGGAGGTTTTCATGCAATGGCACTGAGACCGCATGCAAAATCAATGTTGAGCAAACATTCATTTTTATCCCCAGCCAAGCGTCTTAGCCCCAACACCCTCCTTCCACAAGGGGACAAACTCCAGTGCCTCATTAGCAGCATTAGCTGCTCATTGCTTTTCTTCAGACAGTGAAGCTTTGGGAAGCACACTTCCCGAGGGCATAACCAAATTCTGCTTTAACTGCAGGGAGCTGTGGGGGAACGGAAAATGAATGTTACGGGTCATGCAAAGCACAGCACAATCCTACGTGATCTCTGGATGTGTAAAGTCCTCCAAAAAAGTCCTGCCTCATTCCCTTGAGCTAATGAGCGTAATACCAAGGAGAAGGGCTTGCAGCCATCTAAAGCTATACTCACAAGTCCCGTGCATGAGGAACCCTACCTGAAGGCTGACCCATTACATGCCCAGCACCAAAACAGCAATATCCTTCCAGGAGTGTGAGGAGCTGACCCACAAGAATTCAAGGAGAAGTCAACAGAAATGTTGACAACTAATTAACCGACGAATATGTGATTAAGCGGCTTCTAATCGATCTGCTCCCCTGATCTCCACGGAGATGGACAACATCAGGTCGGTGGTACAACTACAGGTCCTTTGCTGTGCCCCATGGGCCCTAACACAGCAAGGCAGGCTGCACTGTCAACGCCACGTAGGCAGGGCTCCTTTGGGACCCAAGAGACATGCTGATGGCTCATGGGTTGCTGAGGACCAACTTGCACTGAATGGAGACCAACAAAAGGATACTGCCTTAGCCAGAGCCCCGTCACATCCTTGGGAGGCCTCTGAACATTGGACAGCAAAGAAATAATCTATTTTATCTACCAGCAGGGTGCTCTAAGAGACAACTGGTTTAGATCAGGGCTGTATTTAGAGGGTAATTCTGCACATGAGAGACATGGAGTGAAATCTGTGCCCCGCTGCAGGCTCCCTTGGGCATCCCCGTGCTCCTCCACCTCACAGACCTCATTTCCCTCCCCAGGGTGGATGCCCCAACCTTGGCAGTGCACAAAGGACCGGAGCGGGAAGTAGCCGAGGCAGGTGGAGCACGCCGGGGAGAAGCGAGCTGGCTGAGCTCTCGGCACTTTGTGCGACAGCAGCTGAGGCATTAAAATGCCCTTACATTGTAGGCCTTGACGATCAGCTCGATGATGTTCTTGGAGTCTTTGTGCAAAATCTCCACTGTTGTCCCAGGGATCAAGGCCGTAAAGTTCTTGAAAAAATAAAAAAGAAAGTGAAAGAAAATGATGAGACGGAGAGAGGAAAGCAGAGGGTGAGGAGGGACCGACCCTGTGCCAGGGACATCGGTCACACACCCTGCCCCATCGTCTGGTGGTGTACATGGTATGGCTCGGCTCCCATTAACATAGAATCATAGAATCGTTTAGGTTGGAAAAGACCTTTAAGATCATCTAGTCCCACCATTGACCCTACTCTACCAGGTCTGCCACTAAACCATGTCTCTAAGCACCACGTCTACACAACTTTTCAACACTTCTAGGGATGGTGACTCAACCACCTCCCTGGGCAGCCTGGAGCTTTTGGAAGCAAAGCACTGCTAACGTAGCACATGGAATGCTAAACAAAGCTTGTGTGGCCAAGGGACAGGGACTAATGGACCCGCATCTATAGCCAGAGGGGGCAAGACCCAGCCGCCCTGCACTCAGGAGAGCCAGCACCAGCACGGCGGGGAGGGAGGTGCGGCTGCCCCGTCTCCCCACAGGACCGGCGAGCATCCCCGGAGAGGGGGTGGAGAATGAGCTCAGCCCTCCCGCTCTCGGCGGACGAACGGCAGCATCTCGACCTTAGCAACGCAGCTGCTTGTTGGTTTTGCTCCAGCCTCGAGAGCCGGCACAGAGGTTTCTGAAAGCGATCCTGCCTGAAACGCTTCCCTGCATCCGTAGCAGAGCGAAACCCCACGGGGCAGCTCCAGACCCAGGCCGGCCCTTGTGTCACCTTTTCCTTTCGGAGGGGAGAGCGGGGATGGCGAGGGAGTTCAAACTGTATGTGGCACGTCGGGGCCCTGGACTCCGTGATGGAAAAACACAGCTGGGCAGCAAACACTGCGTGCGATTAGGTAATGGGATTAAGTCACTGCAGAATGGGTTGAACAGGTTTCTGCGCTCTCGCACGCTGCACGGCTGGCAGCCATCTGAACATCAAGCTTAAGCTGGAGTCTATTTTAGGTCTTCACATGCTCACTAATGTACATTATCTGTTTGCTCTAAGAAGCTTTAGTGCTTTTCGCTGAAAGAACTAAGCGGGGAGGGATGGGGGGGCTGAGCCTGAGGCTGCATCTGCCTGCCCCTGCCAGCCCCGTGGGCAGCGCATGGCCGCGCACATGCGCACTTGCGGCTGCACGCATGCACGCTTGCAGCTGCCTCCGCTCCATGGTGCCAGCAGGAAGATGCTTTCACGAGGCATTCAAATCCTCTCCCCCAGCGCAGGCGGCTCGGCGGCACTTACCTTGTACAGGACATAATGACTTTTCGTAACAGCAAAGATGAGGTGGATGTTGTTTTCAGCGAGTTTCTCCCCAAGAAGCGCCAGGGAAGGATAATCCTAGAGGCACAAAAAGGGCAGAAAGACTGATGGGTAACACAGAAATAAAGACTAATTTCATTGCTCTTCTCCTCCCAACAGCAAAATTCATTCCAGAAACGTGGCATGTTTTGCTGTGGGATGAAGTCTCTGATGTACCAGTACAGTTCCAGCTCAAATAGTAGAAACTGTCATCCCGTAAATATTTCTGCTACACCCTTCACTAGAATATTTGACTGACAACACCATTGGCTACAGCAACACCTGAAACACTGGATTTCTTTCTTTCCTCTTTCTGCTTTGCCATCAGCTGACACACGTGTAACAAGCTGGCTGCTATCTCCAGGGATGCAAGGCAGGGAGATCTAGAACAGCAGTAAGTGGAAATGTATGATTTTTGTCCCAAAGCAGAAACACTCACTGCCTGCTCTTTCCGCATACTGGAACCATAAAGCAATTACGATAAGATCTTTAATTCTGCAGACTTCCCAGTCAGAGAGGATGGCAGGACGATACCACTTTAGCTACCCGCAAGCAACAAAATAATGAACCAGGGCTCACTTTCAAGAGACCAGCTTGAGTTCAAAGCCCCGGGCTGCTTCTGAAGTGCTGTCCTCAGAAAAAAACACCTGGTTTACTTGCAGACTGGAAGGCTGACTGAGAGCCTCCAAGACTCAAACATGGAAATACCACGGCAGCATCCTCACGTCGGCTCCCCAGCGAAACTCCACACCAGTACCGGGGCTGTACCCGGTACGCATAGGCTTGCTGGGATTGCCCAGGTGGGTGGAAAGAGGATTTCTTCAAGGATCCTAACTTCCATCCAGAAACACCTCCTGTTACGAGGTGACATCCATGCAGGAAGAAAAATCGTAAGTCGTGCTGGTGATCTGGTGAACAAAGCACCCTTCTGCAGAAGGATGTGATAATGAGGCACCAGGCAAGTGCTCGTTCACCCCAGAAGTTTCCTCTACTGAGTTTAAATTTTAAAAAAGGGCCAGTTTGCCTATTTATTACTAAGACCTCTGTTAGTGTTGTGCTCAAAGGCTGTGAATAAGAGGAGCGCCCTGTTGTGCTTGCTAGTGTAGCCACATCAAGGTAGACTCAGCCTCCCCAGGGAGAAGCTGACAGTCCACTGGACATTTTAGAAAAGGGATGACATCTTTGATGTTTCCTCTACACTTTTCAGGCAAATCTGATGCACTTCAGGATACCAAGTTACTTTTCCCTTCCTTGCAATGAGCCCTGAAGGAACTCGCTAAGTTCCTAACCCATTTTTGAGCATCACAGAAGCATTCACTACAGGGGGATGCCCAAGGGGAACAGCAAATTTTATTTGCAAACTGCAAGACTGGGTGAAACCATGCTGGTCAGGGACTGAGTTTGCCAAAAGTTGCTGGAGTCGGGGGTGGCTGGTCTCCAGAGAGGACCACCAACACTGCAAGGCCCCCGAGGGCTGGTCCCCCATGTCCCCCCTCACCAGCTGGCTGGATGCACTGTACTCATTGGCTTCATTCAGGTGGCACTGGCCATCGTGGGGCTGCACCAGTCCCCCCAGCTTCCCATCCAGGGCTATGTGGGGTACATCATCCGTCGTGAAGACCAGAAGGTGAGATGCTTCCTTACGCCAGCCGATCTTCTCCTGAGGGAAAACAAAACCCCATGAGACAGCCCGTCTGGCCCTGCCAAGCCCACGCTTCACCCCTCACCCTGCACATGGTCCCAGCCATGTGCCTGGCCAGCAGCAGACCCGTTAGCGCTAATTAGAAGGGTACGACGCTCCTGTCCACCCATCTCCAGCAAGAAAACAAAATGTCAGGGGCCCGCCTAGCATTTCGCAGCATCTCCTTCCAACACATTTACTTAAAAAGGCAGGAGGAGGTATGTGGACTGTCCACCAGACCTTCTCTACCCAGATCCAAGAATAAGAATTTCAGCTGCTTTTATAGCCAAGGGAGACCTGCCAAATTCCTCCACACACATTTAATCTGACCTTGTTTCCTCAGCTCTGTGGAGCGGCCAAGGCAACAGCAAGAGCTGCAATATCCCCGCTCAGCAGTTTCATTACTGCCCGCTCGTAAAGGCTGTTTCCGAGCTGTGACAGGCAGTGAGGTCCCTGCCCGAGGGGCTGGCTTTGGTGCACCCACATGCGTGCGCAGGTACTCTGTGCAAGGACCACACATTAGCACCAGCTCTGCATGGAGGGAGGTGCAGGGACAGATATTTTTTTCAAAGGAAAGGATAACGTTTAATTGATAAACATTTCCTTTCCATGGAGCTTCCCCAGGTTTCTGGCTTTGCATCAGCCTCAGAAGCAGATCTGTCCTACAACAGCACGCTGAAGCTGTTTGTTGCAATGGAAGTGGAGGGAAACAGAGAAGCCCAAAGGAAATTTTTGCAAACCACAGCGCTGCAGCACACTCCCCTGCTCCCACTGCCAGCTCATGCCAAGCCAGGCAGGCTGAGGTCCCACCTGCCAACCATGGTGGGGAGATCCTGCCACAGAAGAGACCGGAGCCAGAAAGTCCCATGTCCCAGAGCTTCTCCTTGGGCTGGCCACCCTACCCGTCTGCCGGCAGAGACGCAGCCCCATGTCTTCCTTCCCCACACACATCCAGCATCCCTCTCGCTCCAGCCCCCAGCTGAGAGCAACACAGCGCTTGAGAACATGGGAAGGGATGAGGGAAAAGCTGGTAAAAGCTTACTGATGGGAATGCAGTGCAGATGAATATACCCAACTCCTCCAGAGTTTACTGCTCAGCTTACTTAGCAAAATCTGACATCTACCTTGTTTTATATTAACATGCTAGCCTACAAACTGCTGCAGCCTGGCTGCAAAGACGCTTCCTATGGAAAGCGCTGGTGTGGGCAGGGTAAGAGGGCAGAGCAGGCAGAAAGATGTGGAATCACGGCTGCCAGCGCAATTTTCGCCTGCAAATGTGAGTCATAGCCCAAAGCCTGCTGATCTTTCCGATAAATATAACTCTTGCTTGAGGGACACTATTCCACAGTAGATTTCTTTTTCCTCCCTATTGCAGGAGGCATTTTTTCTTTAACAGTATTTCAAAGATCCCCACAACGCAAATAAGGCCACAGGAAGGAATCTTTAGCAACACACATCCTTTGCCACATACCAGCATGTTACAGTCCAGCGCAGTACGCATTGAGGACTTTTTTGGTCTGGGAAGCAGGAGTCATTCCACTGAAGTGACCCCATTGGACAAAAGGCAAGATCTTCATGCCAAAATGTAATTTCTTAAGAACTCAACCCAAAAGTGATTACAGCTCTAAGAATGCAAGAAGCAGTTGTTGGTCTACTCAACCACCAGACAGAAGCCCATCCAATTCACTTTCCTTTGCGTATCCAAAGCTGCTTTCTTTTCTTTTTAAACAGTTGAGGCAAGAAGCTCCCAAAGAGATTAAAAGGATTAATTTGAGCTTCATTTCCTTAGAAATGTGGCACACACAAAGAAAACGAGTTGCATTCAAGCAGCAGATACAAAGCCGCTTCAGGGATGACGCTTCTGTTCACCTGCCTGCTGAGCCCACCTTTAAATCACGGGCTAAGCATCCCTTTACAGACAAACTTTCTGTGTCTCCAACACACGCTTTCCCACATAAACAACATCAGAAACGCTTTGGTTGCTCAGTTCAGGAACTCGCTTCCAAAAAGCAATGAGCATCCACCGTGTCAGTGCCAATATCCGGGCACTGAAAGCATTCGATGCCTTGGAGCATTGGATCAGGGTGTCTCAGATGCGGTGGCCAAGCTGGTGCTGATGCCACACCGAAAGAGCTGGAGACCTATGGAAAAAGCACCCAGAGAGGTCGGCACGCCAAGGAGCCACCGCATCTCACACTGCCTCTGCCAGCAGCTTCCAGGCGCTGGAAAATACAGCTCTTCAGCAGGCAGTTTCCACCGCGAAACCCAGAGCAGCACTCTGCTCTGGTTAAAACAAATAACCAAAGAGACTTTCATTTATTTTTACTGGACTGGGACTGTTGAACAAAAAAGACCTGCACAGACGTCTGCCCTCTCATCTGGTTTTTGATCCCCATGGGACAGAATGGATTTTAAAAGCAGGGGTGGGACCTGACCCAAAGCAGAGTGAAGTAGGAAGATGTGTCTCCGCAAGGCTGGGCACGCTACGGATCCTGCCCCTGCTTCTACAACCAGCGGCAGCTGCCTCCCGTACCCCAAAAGACCAGCTTCTCATTCCTTACAGCCAACAGCGACTGGCAAAACTTCCACAGCTGCCTCAGCACCGCACAGCCCTCCAAATCCTATTGAAAAGGCTGCAAAACCCAGCATCAATATTTCCAAGCCTGAAATAAATACCTAAATTTATGCTTTGGGCACTGAATAAAAAGGATTTAATTGCCAAGGCACAAACTGCCAGGAGACCCCCTGGAATCATCAATATGTCTAAAACCTCACCAGTTTCTGAGATGCAGACCTTTTTGGAAGAAAGAAACAGATACAGGTGCAAGACAACTATGCCTTAGAGAATAAAAGCCCAAACCTCCTTCATTTTGTGTAAGCTCTGAAAGGCACCTCAATGTCTCCCAGGTGTCTTGGCCATCTCCATATACCAGTGTTTAGCAAGCACCAATTGAAACTATTTCAAAAGACACTTTATTTTCTAATCCAGCATTATCTCCATGCTGCATCTTAGTGTATAAGATCAGAAACTTATACATACCACCAAGCCATATGATGCTTGCACTTAAAGAATGGCAGAAAACCAAAACACTGCAAATGGAAAATGTAATTACAGAAGGTTGATTAATATTCCTGGCTAACCATTTTAGCATCAGGATAAAGGCTTATTGTCTCTGGCTCTTTCATTGCCTCCAGAATAACATTTACCATATCTTCATCTTTCAGAAAGCAGCCAAACCCTGGGCCTGCTCGTTAGTCTGTATTAGCTGTACAAACTTTCCCCACTCCTTCGGTTGAAAACCAGGCCAAAAAATGACTTGAGCGTTACAGAGCTCTTAGACAGCTCATGCAGAAGAAATGCTTGATATGAATTTCAGTATAAATATACCTAGTCAACAGAGTAGGCATTGTTTCTGACACCTTCGCGCTTGAAGGGGAAGAGAAGACCACACTCGGCCACTGGAAACAGTGAGGGTCTGCCATGCCACCACCAGCTCTCCCCAGGATGTCCCCCTTGATGTCACAAACTCTGCTGCTGAGCACAAAGCACTTCATGGTCAACAGGCTGCATCGCCCCAAAGGCGGGGGACTTTCTAAAACCATAACTGCTTTAAATTTTGGGTTTTGAATAGGGTGGAGAGAGTGAAAGTTGGAAAAAACCAGAGCATGCCAAAGAGATCCAATGGGGTACCACAGGAGTGATGAGGAAACCCACCCCAGAAGGCACCAAGGTATCTGTATGCTGTTCTTCCTGCACTGGGGGAAGATAGCTCCTGAGTTACTACAAATCACAGCCTGTGCAGGGTTTAGTCCCCATGATACTTCATTAATCACCACTGGATGCAAAGTACCATTCGTTGCAGCAAAGAGCATCCTCACCAGGAAGTGGCACTTCACTGCCACCCCAGATGTCTGCCACCTTCACGTGCCTCAACGGTGCTGAGCCCCACCACAACCCATGGCCGCTGACCGACACGGGCCATCACTTGGCTGCTGTGAGGGAAATTAATCACTAAGTTCCCGTTTTGGCTATGGGGCTTAGGGGGTCAATCAGCTGGCCTGGAATTTTGGCTATTCTAACTCTGGGTGGAGGGAATCTTTGCCGCTCATGCCTGCGATCAGCAGGCAGCTGCTCCACCCACAGTAAGGGGCTGACAAGGCAGCACAAGTTATGGCACAGCCAGTTCTCCTGCCTTACACACCAGTCTCGTGACTTTCTTTCCCACCTCCGAGCTCCGGTAATTAATTAACCGCTGCAGCTGCCGAAATTCCTCTGTCATGACCTGCCACATCATGCCAAGAACCACACATGCACACACGCTCACCTCTGCTCACCCTTCCTAGAGGATGCTCAGTCCTGAATTTAGATGGCACCAGCATCTACATTCACCTTCTGAATTTAGAAGGCACCAGGCTGTGCACTCAAGAACCACAGTCAAAGATTTTGGTCTTGCCAACCATTTGAGAATGGCACAAGCACGCAGGAAATACCTTGCAGGTCTCCTGCCTTCCAGCAACACCTCAAAAACGAGCCCCTGTGACACACACCGCAGTGCTTCTGCACTGTAGGGAAACGTTGTTCCATTTTTGCAATAATGTAGTGCAAAAAACCACATGGTGGGTGGCACAGCTGAGTCACCACCCTGAGATGTCTCTGCTCTAACCATGAGAGCCACTTGTCCAAAACTGAGAAGCACTTTAAGCCCAGACGAGTATTGGGAGCAGCACTGCAGTTGTGCCAACAATAATATCTGTGCCAGGCTGGGAGAGGGAAGATGACTGTTGGGTGGCATCAGATCCAACGGGGCAGGCTCAGTCCTGTCATGAGCATGAGCATGAAGCCTAACCAAAGCCAACCTTGGCGAGAAAAGATCTGGTTTCCCACAAGCCTGCGTCCCATCACACATGCAGACGATGCTTATCTCCTAGCTCCCAAAATCCAGACCCAGGAGAAAACATACCCACCCAAAAGGACTACACAAGGCTGGAGCAAAAATACCCCAAACTGTATGTTAGGAGGGGAAAAAAGCAACTGAAGCTGTCCCTGGCGAGCAGGGCAGCTCAGCCACATGGCAGAGGGGACAGCCACTTCCATCCCTGATGCACAATGGGATATGGAGCAGCCCACCTACTTGTTCCAGAAAGGTCCTCAAGCGAACATCTCCAAAAACCCTAAGGACATGGCTAACATGGCACCAAGCTAATGAACTCTGTCTTTAATTACTGCTGACAGCTCCAGTTTTGCTGACAAAGAGGGAGAGCAGGCTGTCAGCACCTGGAGATGGGATCATCCAGCCCCACATGCCAAGGGGGGCAGGTACAAGCAGTAGGAACCAGCTCCAACCCTCAACACAGGTCAACCACTGCACGATGTGTTTGACACACACTTAAAAAATGCATTAAGCCAACGCACGGTGCTGCTGCACACAAGTATACATGAATCTTAAAGGATTTCATCCCAGGTGCTCAGGGGTCAGCACCTACAAGTCTAATCGTACAGTGAAATCTCAGCCCTCAATTTGCATTTGCAAATCTCCATTTTTACCCCTTTAAACTAGAAAAGATATTAACCTTTTTTTCTTTGCCTGTTCATGTACAAAAGCACACAAAACCAATAGCCTCTACTTTTCAAGTCATCTTTCACGGTTTCTTCATGGAAGATTTAGTAGTTACTTCCAAGAAATGGCACACTGAAGACCTACCCTGGTCCAAGAACAGAGCAGAAGAAAACTCCTATTTTGCTTTGCTTTAAAACCCCAGAAATCAGAGTAACTCACCTTGCACACAGCAGCCTGCAAAATCGCATCGAAACCACCCTCTGGAGCATCTCGGTTGCGGGAAACCTTCTGTTTCTGAACTTCTTCGTTGAAACGGTCGACTTTGTCCGTTAGGGACAAGAGGTGGCGGAAGCCAAAGGATGGGACGCAGCTGGGGAACAGCTTGTACCTGCAGGAGGAACAGAGGAGTGGTCAGCTGGGAGGAGCCTCACCAGCAGCCAAGAGCTGCAGGAGCTCCCAGCTCTATCAGGCTTGTCTCCAAACCTCTGTTCAGAGGGATGAGGTACTTTCACAAGGCTTCATGTTTTGGACACTTCGATTTCTGGCTATTTATCTATAAAACTCTACACTAAAACTCTACTCTACCCATCTTTTTGGTTCTCCCCTGGGAGCTTTGAGCAGTTGAAGTTTCCAGAGATCCCACCAGGACCAAACACCTCTCTCCCCATAAGGTCCGAGTTGAGACACCAAGCACTGGCCCATGTGGCTCTGGAGTTTCAGCACTCATAAAGTGGTTTTCACACTGGAAGTCTGCAGTGCAGGATGCAACCCGCAGCGATGCGGAGGGCACGTTTTGGCAGGAGGGCCAGAGCCACCCTCCCCAGCAGCCCAGGATGGCATGCTGGTGTCAAAGGGCACCACGCAGGAATGTTACTGCCAACAGCTACTTTTCCCCTATTTTTCAATATGCATTTTCACTCAGTCATCCAGTTTTCTTGGCAATACATGCCACCCCACACCCACTGCACGTCACCGGGCACCTGGCAATTGCACACCACGAGGTGCATTAATAACTAACACCAGCTCATGCATCCTCCCACTCTCCCTGCAAGCCGGTGAGCAAACACCATCTCCACTTTCAAGAGCACCACTGGAGCAGAAAGGTAGGAGTGGCACCCTAAGGCAGAGAAATGCCTCGGCAGGCTACCAGGAAAACTTTTTTCCGTATAAAACAGGAGGCAGCTTTGGTGTTCACCATACAGCCAGGAGAGCTCAGCAGAACAGCTCCTGTGGCGTGGGAAATCAGTGAGGGCGTGCAGGGGAGAGGGACGAGAAGGGTTAGGAAGAAAATGTGTTTAAAAAGGAGTTGGGCTGGCACTAATTCACTCTTATCTCCAAGGATAAAACCTGGAGAACAATTAAAGGCCTCTGCTGACACATGACCCACTAGGGGTAAGTTATAAGAGGCTTTTTACACAAAGGAGTATTTAAGATTTACCACCGCTGGGAACTCAAATCCCTCACAAGGGACCCCAGAGCAGGGATTTCCACCCGCACAGCCATGCACACACCTAACCGCAGGGCAGGTCCCACTGCCCTGGGCCTGGCTGGCCATTAGGGCCATCCCTTATGATCAGCCCCGTGTTCAGACTTGCATCCTGCTCGCACCTCGGGCCAAGGTGAGGAGCGTGTGATGTGTGAAACCTCTGCACTGCAGGGTCTCAGCAAGCAGCCCTTAACCTGTACGACACATCTGGGTGCTTGGTTTGCCAGAGCCCTGGTCCAGGAAGAAAACACTGACACATTATAGGGTCCCACATTCCATGAAGATGTGTGATTTAATCCTTTTTTGTTCATTTTACACTCCAGGTTTGCTGGCAGAAGCTGCAGGCAGCAGCAGGACAGAGGATGGATAACTGAGTGACTACACAGCAGTGCGGGTGGGTTATCTCAGGCTGTAACCTCCCCAGGTCATATCACAAGTAGATGGGCAATTGGGTGTTCAGTCAAACCTTATCTATCTTTTTAAAATTAGTGTTTGTTTCCTTTGTATTATCTCTCTTGAATGACACCATGGCTGCCTGAGGCCACGTCCTGGCTCCCCAGGAGGTCCCAGCCAGGATGCTGAGCCAGGAGCAGGAGCGAGCAGCGAGATGGGGTGAGATGGAGGCGGCAAAAGGGATCCCAGCCAGACCCCGCATGAAAACAGGGCTGCACACCACCCGGACCTGCAGGATGGCCATCAGCATGAGGAGGAGGAGGAGGACACAGCCTGGACCACAGGTGAAAACACCCACCACAGCTCATGTTTCCTTGCAGCTTTGTTTAGATGTGAGCAGGTCACTGGACAAAGTCTGCTTTGACACGTAGAAAGAGTTGCAGACAAAACCACACCTGACAACCCACCTCACCGCTGTATCAGTGAGCCACCTGGCAGCAGCAACAGCCCACTCGCAGAGTGGGCAGGGGAAGGTGATGCCACAGGCAAACAGTGGGGAGCCCGCACCCCTGGTTTGGATGAAGAGGACATAGCAACTGGGAGAACCCATCAGGCGAGCTGCCTTGGGCAATCCTTCCTAAACGGTCTCCCAAGACCAGGCTGGCCAATGTAATCCATAAACAGAAAGGCAACCACCTGGATAAAACCAAAAGGACAAGCAGATAGCCTGATCATGGTCAGAGAAGATGAGTCAACATCTCTGGATGACCCCAATGAAAGGGCACTAGCAGTTTCAGGCACGCCTCGTTGCAGAGTTGTCCAGCTCCACCCTTTCTTCTTCTCCCACCCCTCCCCTCCTGCACATTTCACCCTATTTCACTCAGGAAAAGCCACGTCACTTCAACTAAATCACACACCAGCCAAAGATTTCACTGGAGCAAAAGCCCGTCCGCAGCCCACAAGCAACGTGGGCAGGTAATGGAGACTGAGGATGACAGAGATGACTAAGCACATCCCTCTGCCAGATTTTCAGAGGGAAGAGCTATGAAGAGCATGGTGAACGGTGGCTATGCTTCATGGTCAAAGCACGAGTTTTCAATGTTAAAATCTATTTGACTTTCCTATCTGGACAGAACTGGTGAAAGGAGAATATGGAAAATTTTGTTTGGTCAACAGTCAATGTGCAATGAGATGCCAAATGCTTGGTCAATGCCAAAACGTGCCTAGAAACTCATAGCTGATGCAAGCTCTCTTTAATCTGCCTCTCACATAGAAAACTTAAAGGATGCACACTTGCAGAGCTTGGCTTCCGTTTGTACTGTGATCTTACAATGTAAGTATCCACAAATGGCTCAAACAAAAATGCTAACCTTACTGCCCTTACATGACTAGGAAGCACCCTAAGGTGAAGACAGCACCACAAAGGTAAGTGTCAAAGGTGACATGCTCCCAGGAGGGCACTTGCTGCTGTATCCATCCTTTCATGCCAACATCCAAAACCATCTGAGCCTGGACATCCTCCACTACACCCAATTTCACTCTCGCATAACCCCCAGTTCAATGGACCTGATCCCGACTCTGGCAGTTAAAGGCAAACAAAAAGAAAAGGAGGAAGGCTCTGATAATACCAAAAAGCAAACCACATAATTTGTGTCTTTTGCAACTGCCAGTTTGCTTTCCTTTCACAGCAATAAAGATTGCCTGACATCATCAAAACACTTTGCAAGAACTCATTAATCAGTCCTACAGGCCCTCACAAATCTTACTTCCCCCAAACACTTCTGTTGGGAAGGACTTACGTTGCCTTGGTCTCCTTATCTGTAAAATGGAGACAAAGAGCTTAATTGATTTACTCAAGGCCAAACTATGACTCAGAGCTAGGATCAGAAATCAGGAATTTCTGGCTCTTGCTCCTATTTCTTAAAGCCTGTAAAAAAGCCTGCTATGTCTGCATCCTTGTCAGGTACTTAAAAATAGCTTCAGGCTACCGATACAACAGTTTCCCATCTCTAGATGCAGCGATCTCCCAACAGCCACTGCAAATTGGAAGTTGCCCTATTTTGAATCACTCTGGAGCATCGCAGCAACAGCTGCAGCTAATCAGCATTCCCAAAAGCTAGGGCTTAAGTCTGGTTCATTATTTAAAGCAAGAATGAGAAGGGAAGACTGCAGCCAGGCTCTGCATAAACACGGGGCTTGTCCCGTCGAGGTGCACCTACCACTTACCCAATGCAGGGATTGTTTTGGTATCTTGGTGCCGTGTAGGAGAAGGGAGAAATGTTTTTGTCCACGAAAGATCCAAATCCCAGCCGGAAATTGCTAGTGAGCTTTCGCATCTCTTCAGCCAGCTTGGTCCCCAGATTGCGAATATTATCTAGGTCGTCATTCATGGACAGGGAGAGATCCATCAGGTAGTAGAGGTCCACAGGATAGTCCTCCACTTGCCGAACCTGAACTCGGAAGGAGGTCTGGTCACCTGCACACACACAAGAGTTGAGAGCAGTGAAAAGGAAACTCCTAGCGCATATAAAATCCAGACCACATGCTTCCCCCCCGCCCCGCTCCCGCAGAGGGTGAGGGGAATAAGCTTTTCCAAATCCACCCCTTAGGAGACTAACAGGAAAGCAGGTAATGACTTTGGGTCCTTTTAAGCTATATAGTGTACCAGCTGGCAAGGACAAACTTATCTATAGAGTGCATATCTCTATTTAACTTCGGAGATATGGGAAAGGGTCTTTCCATCTCAGCTGGAGTACGTCTAAGGGGGGATACATGAAAAACGCTGCTGCCCTGGACTGTGTACAGTCCAGGCATGTTTTCCTAGAAACTGGAAAGAAAAGCAAGCAGAATGAACCTCAAATAGATGTCTCATGGACTACTCAAAGAGGAAGCCTGCACATGCTTACTTGGGTACGTCCTCAAAGCAAACCAGGAGCAGTCCAAGAAGCCCTGCACAAAAGAGAGAAGGAGGGGGAGCAGGAGAAGGAAGAGGGTCAGGAGAAAACAGCCAGTGTGAGATGAATGCAAGGAGTCCTCTGAGCTATGCAGGGAAGTCAAGTCAAAGCAGACACAGAAGAAACATCTTTTAAAAGGACATCTCCCCAAAAAAAGAGCCATGCCACCATCATTCTGGAGAAAGCAGGGTAAAATGGAAATGAACTGGAAAAAGAAGGTTGTTAGGGTCAGCTGAGGAAGTACCGAGGCAGAGATGAAGCTTCCTGAAGAGCTGAACACTAGGGAAGGAGCTGACAGGACTGTCACAGGCTGCACAAATGTGAAGAAGAGCAGAGGAAAGCCCTTCCCATGACGTTCCTCTTTGCCAAACCACTTTCACCAGAGATGCTCTCCAGAAGGGGCGCCCAGGAGGGGAGGCCACCGCCAGCACCAGCAGGTGAAGTGGTTTTGAAGTGAACTCAACTTCACACTAGATGGACCAGAGCCAGAGAGAAGGTGGCAAATGTTTGCCTTATGCTTTGCTGAGAGAAGGGTCTAAATGGAAACCCCAGACTCCAGTATCCTCAAACCCCAGGCTGGTTTGGAGATCCCACATCCCCAGCCGCCACCTCAGCCCCTTTTCCAGCTCAGTGGGGTCTCAGATGCAGGGACTTGGATCCTCTCAAGACCAAGCTCCCCCTCCTGCCCACCTCTCCCAGCTCTTCATGGTCAAGGCTGAACTTTGGGCACCGGCAGGTTCTGCGAAACACTCATGGCTTCCCTTCCTCTTCCCCAGAAATGAAACATTTCTTAGTATTGTGAAAACATTTCCCTAACCATTTTATTGTTCTCCTTATTGTTTGCAGCAGCACAGCTGCTCCCACTTACTTCCAGCCCAACAACATGAAGCAGCAGCATCCCAAAACTGCTGTGCTGGCAAGACATGGCACGAGGGGCTTTGCAGCCCAGCAGGCGGAAGCCCTGCGTGGCATCTGGGGTCACACTGTGATGAGCCACATGCAGCGCCACACACCCTCCCTGGCTCCAGGATCTGCTTCATAGTGACTCCCATAGCCGTCCCCGTGTGCGAGGAGTGAGCAGACACCCTCTTCCAGCCCTTTGCAGCAGCTGCTTCAACCCAGCAGCATCCACTCCCTCGGCGAAGGAGCCGGGGTCCCAGCACCAAGGGGGACGTGCATAAAGGTCAGAGCCTACCTTTGAGGGTGCTGGGAGAATGGGACCAGTCTTTTTTTCAGTGGTGCCCAGTGATAGGACAAGAGTTAACGGGCACAAAGTTGGCCATAGGAAGTTCCATCTAACCATGAGGAGGAACTTTCCTTTGAGGGTGGCAGAGCACTGGAACAGGCTGCCCAGAGAGGTGGTGGAGTCTCCGACTCTGGAGACATTCCAAACCTGCCTGGACGCCGTCCTGTGCAACCTGCTCTAGGTGAACCTGCTCTGGCAGAGGGGTTGGACTAGATGATCTCCAGAGGTCCCTTCCAACCCCTGTGAAGTCTGTGATTCTGCCTCTTTTGCAAAGAAAGCTGTGAAGGATTTAGATCCGGGTCCGCACTCTTTGCTCCACCAGTTCTCTGTGCATCTCAGCCAGGTCAGTGCTGGGGCACCAGAGGAGTCAGCTACAGCTCCTAAACCAAGACCCTCCCTCTATTTAATGATTTCCCTGCACATTTAGATCAAGGGTGGCTTCCAAGCCAGGGCTTCTTTCTTACAGGTAATTGCTCCCCCCTGCAGTCTGCTACAACCCCACCAGGCGTGCAAGAGGCACCATCCACAAACGTGCACACGTAGGTATTGCCCAGCCACCGGCTGTAGGAAGCAGGAAACTCTTGCCATAAATATTCCTCCTTCTTCTTCCCGGCTTTCATTTCCTGCGGGAGCAGGACTTTCCCAGTACAGCGCTGAGATGCGGCACGCAGCAGGACGCAACTCAGCACAGGGCCTACAGCAGGCAAAGCGATGGAGGTGGCTCAACCAAACCAGGAACAAGGGAGAATATCATTTATATAGTGCCAAACCTGCTAGCACTGATTGCAGGGTAAGAAACCGTGATTGCAAGCTCGGCTTTAATTCAGTGCTGCAAGAACTTGTTTAACTTCAGGAAAATTCATTCCCGTGCCTATCTTTTTCATTCCTACATATTTTTCCCACTGGAATACCCAGCCCTTTCAGAAAAAGGGGGTGTGTCCTTCTGCATGCGATGTCCCCAGTTTCCAAAATGCTCTTCTTTCTGAGCAGGTCTTAAGATGGGAATTGCTGTGCCCGACAGCGTATTTGGGATGCTCTGATCAAACCTTCTTTTAATAGTTATGAATTTATTAGTCCCTGAGAAGCACCAAAAAATAACAGGATCCTGGGCCTGGTTCTTCTGTCATTCCTAACTGCACAAATTGATTATCTCAGAGAAAATATTGCTAATGCACATAGATGTAAGTACAAAAGAATTTATTATTCTCTAGGCACAGTACGACTCTCACACTCCTAGGGATAATCCAGCCTCCTCTTTCCCCACGTACTGTCACCACCATCCTCTCCTTAGGGCTTTTACTGAAAAGTTTTTAACTCAGCTGAATTCAGAAATATTTCTTGGATACTGTCACATAAAGGCAGTGCAGAAACCGGAAAAACTGCTTTTGGCCAATTTACAAATACAAACTTGAAAATCACACTTTGAAAAGCTGTTCTTTCTGCTTGGTGAGGCTTAAGGCTTGATGAACAATACAACTTGAATCTATTCATTTTTTTAATTCCTTTTACACTCTTCATATTTTTCATCTAACCAGGACACGCTGTTCTCTAGCTGGACACAAGATTAAAAAGCAATATTATAGAAACTAAATGCTTGATTTGGAAGCTATGCTGTGAAGGACATCAGTTTAAAGCCTTTGGAAATCAGCTGTGGGCATGGAGATTTAGGGATGAGACTTCTGCCTTGGGACGATTCGATCAAGCTGCCTGGGTGGGAACAGCGAACAATTGACAATTCGCTGCCTTCTGCTTCTGCTTAGCGGTCTAAGAACAAAAGATCACCATTGCCACAGACCGCGGTGTGAATTCATCTTTGAAATAGTACACTCTTCATGCCCAAAATTAAATCAACATTGTCTCCTTTTTGTCTTGGGTTCACAGGGTGAAATCCATTCTCAAGCTCAAGGATTAACGGGTAATTTAAACAGGGGCTGCTAATACAAGGGTGTAGGAAGTCATCAGCCCTAAGATGGAGTGCTGCCCAACATCAAAAAGACAGCAAAAATGGGAGATACTATTACAAACATCTAGGTATGTCCCTCCTCCTCCAACAACTCTGATGCCCTGCAAGAGGAGCATGGGGAGGGGAGCTCCCCAGCTCTGCTGCAGGGGCCCTCAGGGTGACTCCTGCAGCTCAGCCCAAACCTGGAGGGCTCCTCTGCCATCCAAGGAGAACTGAAGGTGGCCACGAGTGTGGTCCCCTGCAAGGGCAGGCAGGAACAGCACACCAGCCCCGTGCAGCCCGAAGCATCCAACAGCGCAGCCCCCGGGAAGCCCCAGGGACCCCCATGCCCTATCACAGACTGGAGCAGTGCGGATCCACACCTCCAACTAGGCAAAACTGACGGGGACAGGGAGAGGGGAATTTGCTGAGCACCAGGCACTGGGCATGAAGGAGGGTCTGTGGGAGGTGAGATGTGGAAGCTGAGCCAGCCCTTTCTGCTCGGAATTGCCTCAAGAAACAGGAGGGATAACAACTCCCTTTTTATGGGAGCAAACCT
This sequence comes from Burhinus bistriatus, assembly GCA_013397275.1. NCBI lineage: Eukaryota > Metazoa > Chordata > Aves > Charadriiformes > Burhinidae > Burhinus > Burhinus bistriatus. The sequence goes on from VYXH01010785.1 coordinate 935,980, forward strand.
GTTTCATCAGCAACATTCAGCTGCAGAAGCCATGCATCTAGCCGTACATCCAGTGGTGACTACCCTCGGGTACCTGCTTTTAAGGCTTTGAAGCAAAATTTCTTTACGTTTGAGGGTCTGACTCATGACTGATGAGGAAGAGTAATTAAGAGACATGACAACTATCCAACCCATAGAATTAAAACGAAAAGTCCTGCAGCAACTGGTGGGCTCTGGGAGAGCGCTGGTAGCATGAGCACCAGTTCAAACTCCTGTTTTTCTTGGACAAAACATCATATTTCATTTTTCTGCATGCTCATGAGAGCTGTCACAAAACTGTAAGTCTTAGAAACCCACACCAATCGCTTATAATGAATCAAGCTTTTATATTTGCTTCTTAACTTTGCAATAAAGAGCTTTTTTTTCCCCCTTCAGAAATATCAGCTGCCAAATTTTTGCAAGAATTCTGAACCCACATTAAAGCCTCCCCCCACCATGCAAAAACTTTTGATAACAAGCATGCTCGCATGGCTCAGTCCAGCCGTTCCCTTCTAATTTTTAATTAAAAGGAAGAGATTGAAGAAAAATGATGGCTCAGGGGAATGAAACAGGGATCTGGCCACAGTCCAAGGCCTGAGTCACAAGTTCAAATCTCCATCTTCAGCCTTGATCCCACGTCTCTTTTGCATACCGACAGAAAACAGATATGCATTTTTGTTTCCAATTTATAGAAGGAGCTGTCTCAGTTTAGAGTCAAGCACTGTCAGCTTGGTGGAGGATCCAAAAGTTATTTTAACTCCTTCTAGCCAGTGATTACATTTTTTAAGTTGAGCAGGTTCGTTTTAATCACATGCACAGGTTGAGACCAGTACCGACAACAGTTTTGGGTGGGATTTGATTGACCTTGCATAACAGCAGTGTCATCTCATAGAGAACATACTTCTCAGCCCCAAACCTGTTCATGATGCACCACTAAGTTCACGGGCTCTGGAAGGGGCCAGCAGCCACCTGCTTTAGCAGTCTACAAGGTCAGGGGCTATAACACGCTCTCGGCATGTCCCGGCCACCTTTTCTCACCCCCACAAACACACCGCAAGCATGTGGCTCACAGCCATTGGGGACTCACCAGGACGAAGATTCAAGGCAACCTTCTGAGGCGTGATCTGCGTGACGTCCAGGTGGGTCTGGCCGGAGCCCTTGCTGCTCAGAGGGACATTCTTCACCACGTTGATGCTGCTGCTGGGGTTTTCAATGGCTCCAGCACAACCGTTTGCAATCAGGTTCTGCAGGAAGTCGCACCGTGACGTGATGGACTTTGTGCTGCCAAACTCCTAGGGGATGAAGAACAGATAAAAGGGAATGGGAAGGAGAAACATCAATCCCACAGGAGGGGCTTTGTTTTGACATGCTGGTATCTGTAGCAAATAGGAGATGACAAGGAGAAGCTGGTGTCATTTGTGGTGGCTGTACTCAAAAGCAGCCTGCACTGAGCCTTGAGCCTGTGAAAGGGATCTACCAGAAAAGAAATCCTGCGAGGGTCTGAAAATTGAATTTGCTCTCAGACCACCTCAGCAGAAAGCTAAGCCTGGGTTTTGACCCTGGCTACAGCAGTAGCACTTGCTCCCAGCCCTATGAAAGCATGCCAAAGTGTTTGGATTGTTGCCTGGACAGCCGATTGCCACCATCTCTTTGAGGGGAAAAGGTGAGAAGCTGTTATTTTTAACACGTGCGCCACCTTGAAGGAGCTTTGCAAAAGACAGAACAGAGGACGAGGAGGTGGCACCGCAGGAAGGACAAACCCACCAACTCAGAGAACCACGTCAAGATGTGAAGCTGGAGACTGAGGCTGGGTGGCTCCAGGGACCTGCACCCTCTTCTACCTGGGCGAGACGCCACACGTCCCCACGCAAGCATTTCGTGTCCCCTCCCTCCCACCTCTGCACTGCAGGTGTTGGCATGACACCATCACATGGAGGAAAAAAAAAGTGACCACAGCCAGCAGTCCCTGAAGCAGAGCACAGTTGAAGCGGTTTGACATGGGCAGGCTGTCCTGGGCAGCTCTGCTGGAGAACGAAGGAGGTGGTGGAGCCTGCACTAAGGTGGTCAGAAGGCAGCCCATGCCCGCAGCAGGCAGCGAGGCGCAGGCAGCCGCTCGCTCCCGGAGGACGGGCTGCCATGGCAGGGAGTCTCCCAGCGCCCGTCCCCAGAGCTCCAGCCCTCGCTGGGAGCCCCATGCGTGGTGCACAATGCAGCCTTGTGCGGGCGGCGCTCGGGAACAGCCGGATGCACAATGCAGCCTTTTGCAAAGAGCCCATTTGTTAGAATGCCTTTTTTTTTTAATTTTTTTTTTTTTCCAAAAGGGCCAAAGGGAGCAAGTCGCATGCCCAAAACTTACTGAATTTTCAACAGTCGATCCCCACTTATTTCTGCACTATAACAATAGAGACAAACGTCTCCTGCTCCAGGGCTGGGGGACTGAAATGACATGAAATAATGCAGAGAAGATGCTTGCAGCCACGCCAGCCCCTCCTTCAGCTGCACAGCCAAAAACCAGCGTGGGGCTGAATAAACCCCACTTTTTGCTGATGCTCCAGCATGGCAGAGGACAGGGGAGACATGGAGGAGGGAGAGGTCATCCAAGAGCTCTCGCCTTCACACCCTGCAAGGTGCTCTGGGGGTCCCCTGAGGACAGCCTCAGCCACTAGGCCTGAGGACACAGACAGAGGCTCTCTGCTGCGTTTTCTCACTACGAGGTCCCAACGCTATTTGAAAAATGTGAGATTTGCATTCCGGCATCCAGCAGCGGGATCCAGCCACGGAGACGGCACGTCGGATGGATGTGAACACGAATTTCTTGGAATGTATCATGTAAACAGATGCACTTCCAAAAAGGAGGACTGGGACTATTTAAATCATCTCCAGCATGACAAAATAAAAATCCGAATCCCTCATAAAACCAAAAACAACGCCCAGCCTTTCAGAGCAGCAGGTTTACGGCAGCCTTGGAGAAAAGTGTATCTCAGATGTGGTTTTACTTAAAGTCAGGGAAAAGCCACCAGGGTCCAGGCGCTCTCCCAAGCTGGTCCACCCAGCAGCAGGGTACCCATGGGGAGATGCTCTCCTGTTTTCCTGGTGCACTGGACCATGGCTCCACGTGAGCACCTCTGGCAGCTCATTTCTGCTCGTCTCCTATTAGAAAGGACACTCTGGTTGTGCAAAAAGCAACACAAACAGCACCAGGAGTGCAGAAACCTTTAGTTATTCCCCAGGAGTATCCAAACAGGGTGATACTTAGGGCAGCTCCTGCAACTGCAGCCTTTATCAGGCGTTTCCAATCCTCCCCGGAGTCTGCTCCAAAGCCTCTTGATGTGAACGGGAAGACTAGACTTCAAAGGGTTTTCAGTGAGGGCTTAATTTTCCGGCTGGGGCTGGGGTAGCAGAACAAGAGGCAGGAGGGGCGGGCAGCCCGGGGAGAGGAGGATGGCGGCTTCCTCCCCCAGCTGCTACTCTTTAGCAGTCGAGCTCGTAACACCACGAGAGGCAGCTCTGGGTACGGTACTCTTTATATCGATGTTCATCAGCCCAGCAAGGGGGTTGCACATGAAAACGGCATCCGCACGCCGAGGACGAGACAACGCCAGCACCCGGGGTGAGGAGCACACCCGTGTGGGACCTGCTGGGAGCTTTTTGGGGGCAGGGCGCCCATGCACGTGCAAGCCTGTCCCTTCGCACGGCGGTGAGAAACGGTTACTGCTGCAAATGTGTTCTTCTGCAGCCTCCGTGACAAAAGTTCTCTGAAGGAAGCCCAGGAGGTCAGGGGAAAGCCCCTGCGCAACTCCTCCTGGTCTCCCTCGCTTGACCCGGCTATTTTCTCTTAAACTTTCTTCTAAAATGGGCCCAGAGGACTTGCCACAGGACAAGCTGCAGCCCAGCTCAGATCCAGGCCCTTTCCTGTTCAGTGAAATGCCGCAGCAGAAAATATTCCCCCACCCCAGGGGTGCAGATGCCCCAGGGAAGGGGGTGCAGCTCAGCACCCAGGAGCTGCAGGACTGGCCCCTGCTTCTGCTTCGGTTTCTAACCCAGGCAGGGTGACACCGAGCAGGAGAGTGACGGTGGCCTCAGAAAAGCCCCAGCAATGGCCACAGCACCCTGCAAACACCCCTTGTGCGCACCCGCAGGTCAAAACCCAAGGCCAAAACTGTGGCTACCAGGTACCATCACAAGCAGAAAGTGTTCCTCAACAGAGAAAATCAAGGCTGCCGGAGGTTAAATAAAAGGAAAAAAGGGTGAAAAGTTTTGAGGAGCATCGCGCAGGTCCAAATAATTCATGAGCAACCAAGCCGAAAGGCAGCCCCGCACCAGCCCGGACGCGGCACGCCGGTTCAAACCCCAATTCCCCCTGAGCAGAGGACACCTCAGAGTTAGTTAAACAGTTCAGTGTGCCCAATACCTACCAACCACCTGCCCGCCCGCCCGCTTCAGCGAGAAATGCAGCAGGTACCCCACAGCAAGCAGGGACTGCCCCAAGCAGACTGCCCCTCTTCGCGCCGCAGAGAAGCATCGGTTCGGGAAGATCCCACCTCGTCCTTGTTAGTAACGGCGGCTGCTCGCAGGCTGGTGGGCACTTTGCGGTGCGGCCTCTGCGCTAACGAGCTCACAAAAGCAAATGCACACAAGCGGACAGAGTGAATGGAGGCGACAGTGTGACAATTACACGCTCATCGGTTTGACAGCTTTAAGACAAACTGCTTGGTTCATGCCATAAAAATGGAGAATAGCACTGACTGTTTCTAACTGACTACATCTAACTCCTGACTACACATGTCCCTACCATTTTTTGCTTTAATCGATCCAGTTCTGCATTAAGTCAGTCTGAACTGTGACTTCTTTCTCCATTTAAAAAAATTGACATGTGGCCTCTAGGAACATCCTTGATTTTCATTCCTCATTCTCCAGGCACACGTTCCTGAGGTGGGAGAGGATGGGGTACAAGCAATCTGTTGGAAAACAGAGGGTGCCATTGGGGAAATTTCAGTTCAACTAAACAAAAAGGAAATTTCAGTTTAATTAATGCAATTAACGTGCATCTCTATTTTGCAGGTACACACATAAATGCATCCACATAGGTAATGCATGGTTGAACACACAGCGTACACGCACTTAACAAACAAGAGGAGCCTCTGTATGTTGGCAGGCTGCTCCCCAAAGCAGCAAACAGAAGATAACAGCACCGTAACGACATAATTTTCACCCCCATACTGCTACTCCCAAACGCTCTTTTGGAGAGCATCTCCCCTGCAATCACTCCAGGTAGCTTTATCATGAACACAAACCCCACCTGTCCACCACACCCCACCTGGCAGCTCAGAGGACAGCCGCTTCCAGAGCTCCCCGCTCTCCCCAGCAAGCCCGATGAGCCCCAGTGAGCCTGGACAGCCTGACAGCACCACAGAAAATCAACGAGCGTCCTCCTCTCCCACCCACAAAAAACAGGCTGCTGCAGAGATCACAACCACCCCACGGGCCAGCGTGCAGTTTCCAGCCAGTGTCTTTCACCAGCAGCGTGTCAGCGATTTCTAGTCATTGCCAGCTTCTTCTGGAGCTTGCAGGAGAAGTTGAGGAATTTCCTCAGATTCCAGCGTGGATGGAAAGGCTGCAGCAGTCTCTGTCACCCAAGAGTCACATATTTCCCCCAGACAGCCCTGTTTCAAGGCACGCTCAGGTGACGGTAAAGGCCACACATTCATACCTCCTCTTTTAAGTGCTATTCATACAGATCATCCCATTTCAGTCCTGCCTTTCAAGGTATTCTTGCACAGGCCAACAGAATTGATGTCAGCTTCCAAATTTCCAACAGCCCAACTACGCGTGGTTAGCTCAGCAGCCCCTGGGGGCTCTGGGGCTGCCGGATACCAGAAGCTGCTCTCATCAATTCATCCATCATCACCCCCTTTGATGGGAGCAGAGATGCTGAACACAAGCAGAAGCGAAGAGAGGCGGATTCCAGCTGAGGGGATGTGATGCACCCTGTACTAACAGGTTAGGAGGTGGTAGTTGTAAATTTATTGCATGTTGACTACGTCGCTGCAAGCGTCTATCTATATGCATGCTCTTACCCTCACAATTCAAGGCAATGTAAATCCAAGGAATCTTATCCCACTTGGCAAGCCATGGGGATTGGGATCCTTGTGTCCACAGAATTGCTTTCGCGCACCCCCAACCCCTAATCGCAGTCCCTTAGCGCTCGAGACCCCCTGCTCCGCTGCGGTCACTCACAGCCTGGATCTGGGAGCGCAGAGGGTGACGGAGAAGGATGCAACACTGCAGGAGGTTGCACAAACCATGGTCATCTCTGGCAAATGGCACGGCTTTCTTGCTCGTACCACTCCTCTGCCATAGCCAGGGTGCCCCTCACAGCATCGGCACTGCCGGGCACCCAGGGGGACAATGAACAAACAGGTATGACAGCACTGCCAAGTGATGGTATTCCCCAAAGGGAGGAATGTTATATATAAGAAGGTATATATACACAGGAAGGTATCATAATATTCATAAGTGTATTTTGTGTGTGTATATATATAAAATACATATTATATACATCTCTACACTTCCTGTATATATAATACATATATACATAATATATATACTTATATACAGAATTATATTATATACACTTATAGACTTCTACTATATACACTTCCTGACAAAATTATTAATTGTGGCCTACAAAGATGACAACAGCTGACCCAATTTGCTCTCAAACCTCTTAAGTAAATGCAAAGGGAGCAGAAAATACACACTAATCAGCTGATCGTGTTCAAACCACAACATAAGTAGCATCTGCAGAAACCCCTCCAATATCTCAGCCTTGATACTTAAGCAGCAGCAAAGCTATAGAATTTGACTAGCGTAAACACTCCTGGGCAACATACTGCTGCCAATGACAGCTAAGGCAAATAGAGAAGGAAAATACACTAAAAGCAATTTAATAAGCATACCTGGCTAGGCTGCGGCAGAGGGACGGGGAAATAAGGTGGTGAAAGGACCATGCAAAGAAAGCGGATATTAAGAGTTTATAATATTACTTTAAAACTTCTGAAGTCAAAAATCTCTAGATGTCTTTCACAATCCCATTGCCTCACCTGATGATCTCAGTTAAAGAGAGACCATTAGAGTTTCAAGCAGTAAGTTCTAAAAAAAATAAATACAGAATTGGAATAAGAACTCGCCGAGTTTTAGCATGCAGCATGTAATGGGGAGAGCAGCTTTCAAACACGTAGCTCTTGGCACAAAACACCTTGAAATGTATTTTTAAATAGCTGCTGCAGGCTAAAGGTCAGGAAGTATTACAGCACTTCCCTGTAAACATGCGTCTTCCTTCTTGGCCCCTCCATTCCATTTAGGAATATTTTTTTTTGGTAACTCTCCTGTTTGCAAGACAAGAGTCAGGCTGCCAGTCCCACGGGCTGCCATACAATTAGTGGTCACAGCGACCACCAGACAAACATTGCCACTGGCAGCATTTTGCAAAAAGTTGTATTTTGAGGCCAAGAATTAAAGAAAAAAACCCCAACCAAACAACAAAAAAAGCAAGTTATTGGGTACCCATAACTTAATAGCCATCATTCCTGGATCCAATCTCACCACCGCAGATTAGCTGGCTGGAAGAGGAGCTCTTACAGCTGTTTACAAGATGTCTCAAAAGCGGGATCTATTGCTTTACCCTTTCCCTTCTGCACATCATTTGTCCTGCTGGAAAAAAAAAAAAAACCATGAAAGCTATTATGCTGTCAGGCAGCATGTTGTTAGTAGCATCAGGAGGTTTTCCTTGGAGAGCTGTGGCTGTGCCTACGAGTAAGTGAAAACCCAGTGAAACCGACCTGGAGAGCCAGAGGCCGGGGTACCTCCAGAGACACAGACGAACCGTGGGGCTCAGGAGCCTCCCTCACCCCACCCCTATCTCCATCTCCATCCCCATCCTCCGCCCTGAGGGGCTGCAGGAGGAGGGACGGGAGCAGCAGAGGAGCACGCAGGCAGCACCTGCATCCTCAGCTCAGCATCACCAGCTATAGCTGGAAGGTGAAGTGCGTGCTCAGCCCCACAGCTTGCCTCCCCCAAAGCAGGACCAGGATGGCCACACTAGAGGAAAAAGAGTCAGCAGGGAACAGGAGAGCATCACTCCTGACCATGCCCCTCACGAGGTTCAAGATCATCCACCGCTCTGGGGCTTCTCACAGCCCAAAGCTGGTTCCCGGCGCAGCAGCTGTGCCTGCAAGTCAGCAGGGCCTTTCCCTGCATCTGTAAGCACCCTCATTTCTCTCTTAAATATTTAGGACAGATGCAGGCACTAAGCAGACAACAGCTCTCTATGCTTTGGACATTACCAGTTCTTTCACATACCTTGTTCTCTACAAATCCTAAGTCTACATGGTAAGATGTACACTTGATGAGATATCTCCCTCTCTCTCTCTCTCTCTGAACTCATGAGCAGTCCTTCGGGAGCAGGGAAAGGTATTTGCAGTTTCTCACAAACCAAGCAGGCCCTATTAAATTACGGGTGAGCAGCTTCAGCACCAACATAAGGATGCATTTTCACCCCGAACCGCGCGGTTAAGCTGTGTAACTCATCGCCACAGCACAATGCGAATGCCAGAAGCATGGGTCGGCTCCCAAAATGACACAATACATTCAGAAAGGAGATTTATCTTTGTTACAGACAAAGAGCCTGTGCCATGCCAGGCCACGCAGCAAGGGACACGTAGCAGGACATCAGCTGGTGGCTTGGGGCTTTTTAGGGAGACAGCTTTCGAGCAAGGCTCCCTGCAACACACAGCCCATGCAGGGACCCTGTACCCACCAAAAACAAGAAGGTAACTGAAGGGACAGAAGGACTGAAGGAACAGTGCCGCTCTGTCGAGGATGCACGGGGGCCAGCGGGGTCGGAGACTTATTCCCTACAGCGTCAAAGAGCTGGAGAGACACATACACGAAATATACGCTTGGCGTGGGAGCCCCCGCTGCCCTCATCCACCCTTCTGGTATGGGACAGCATCAGGAACAGGCGAGGGGCGGGGGGAATAGCTCCCTTCCTGCGTTACAAAAAGCATGCAAGACAAACGAGGCTTGCCCACCTACCTCCTTGGAGCACCAGGCACACTTGGGATGGATGAGGAGACACTCTTCGCAGGACGTGGCGCTTCCGCTGGTGCACAGATTGAGACCTTCAGCAAGAGAGAACAACAGAGCGCAGGGTGGGCTGAACGGTTACTTCACTCCAAAACAGTGCTCAGGGGGTTTCTGAGATATTCTTAATGTTAAACATACTGCAAGTTCAAACAGTGGCAAGAGCAAAGAATCTCCCAAGAGCTTAAAAGCCTGGAGAAGAAGTAAACCTCTCTTCACCTGTAAGGAGCTCTCGCTTTCTTTTCCTTCCCCAAGAAAAATGAAAAGTATAGAAACTTGTTTTGGGGGCTGAGGACCACCAAAATACAACTCTGGTGATTTTTCTTCCCTTTTTTTTCAGTGGTTTCTGGTTAATCAAAGAGTTCATCTATTCATCTTCCTAACGAAATACTTCCGTCACTGCGGACAGAACGCAACAGCTGTTTGACCAGCCTGAAATACAGAGCTGGCTGTTCAAATCCACCAAGATGCCAACTTTTAGGCACATCTGAATTTTTTCAGTTGACTATATGGAGCTCCCCTCCCCGACATTTTCATCTTAAAGCAGCCTTGGAAGATACTCATCTGCCCCTTCCACACAGGTGATTTCCACAGTAGACTCATGTTACAGTAAATTACTTTTAATTTGTTGTGGCAGTCATTTCCACAGGATATCCAGGTTAATCCGGGTAGTGCATTTGCACGGGGGCGCATCCAAGGCTGGCCAGGGTGGAAAATGCTGCCCCACGCCACAGCCAAGGGCTCTCCCTGCCCCTGACGCCGGGAAGGGCTCTGCGCCCACCGAGGCGGCAGCAACCAGGGCAGCGGCGATGCTCTTTGCTCCTGGATTGCTGGTGTACCGAGAGAGTTTTGCTTGCGAAAATCTGCGATTTGGGCTTTGGCCTTTAAAAACAAAGTAGAACCACACAAGTTAAGCCGAAGCAAACATCAATGGTATCAGCTCTGAATGCAGCAGCTTGTTTAAACACGCCTGTGGCTACGAATGTGCCCTTCGATACCACCGATGCCCCAGCTCCCCCGGGTGCAGCTATTAACTTCCACTGTCAATAACCGATTTTAACAAATTTTCAGCTGAGGATTCAACACAGAGGCTGCGCACTCCAAACGAAATGCCTCGGGCTCAAACTCCGAGTCTGCTATTTTTTCTACCCCAAATGTCAATAAAAGCATTGTCAGGCCTCCGTTTTCAGCCAGTTGCATCTGCAGATACTGCTGCACCACGCTGCTGCTGGGCATCATCTGCAGATTGCGGAGACTTGCCAACGGCTGCTGAAGAGCCGCACGGAGTTTTCTCCTGTCCCAGGAACTTTCTGCCCCAAAAGCTTTGGAAAAGGGATTTTTGCTGTACCCCATGTGAATATTTCATTGAAAAATGAAAAGCGGTGGCTGCCTGGGTCACTGCCGTACAGGGCTGGGCTGTAAGCGCAGGAAGCAGTGAATCAAGCCGGACAGCTGGAGGAAAACTCAGCGTGCCCTAGGCTAAGAGCAAAAAGAGGATAAGTAGGTCCTGTCAGGAATTCTCAGCCATCGCCGAGGCATGACCGTGTCAGAGCTGATGGGTCTCTGCTGCCCGCAAGGTGGTTAACTCTAACCCGGGAGTGCGAAGCCCTGGACTTTCTCTATGGCTCTCATTCAGACAGGCTGCTTGGGCTCATTCATACCGAACAAGAGCCTTCTTAGGGTTTGGGTTGTTTTTTTTTTTTTTTTTTGTTGTTGGCTGTTACCACATACCCAGGCGTTTCATTCCTTCTTCACATTCAGAAGTTATATTCCAGCTCCTGGACATTGCAAGAGCTCAAAACATCTATGTGAAATAAAGTAAAACGTAATTTGTTCAACTGAGTTACAATTTGCACAGAGATTAACACTTGCTTTTGCAAACCCTACAACACAGCTGAAAGCTTTTCCTGAAGAGCTGCTGCTCTGGTAGCGGTGCGCTGGGTAACACAGCAAAAATAATGGGCTTTATAAAGCAAACACTTGCGTTCATACCCTGGCTACCCAGCCCTGGATCCCCCACGGCTTCACTCGCCTGTCTGCATGGAAATAGGATAATATTTACCTCCATTCCTGACTGCTGGATTTTTGAGAGTTTACTTAGTAACAGTAAGATCTGAATGAAAACCAAGGTCTCCTCCTTCCACCGGGTGCCATGACCAAAGCAGCCCACGCTCCTGTGGCCGGCCACAGGGTGACATTCCTCCCGGTGGCAGCTTTTGAAATTTCCAAGTATGCTTTTCTTTCCACTTCGGAGCAAAACCAAATCGTTTCCAGCATTGTTGTGAAAACGGAGCTTTGTTAAGCCCTCTGATTTTGGACTGAAACCCGAGCTTCTTGAGCTGGAGTAAAAACACGCAGGATTTTCCAGATGCAAGTCTTTGCATCTTGATTTAGCATAATCTTTCCTGAATCGGGCAAAGGAAGGATCTGAAGATGCTCATGCTTGTCCAGATCCTTCCAGATGCTGAGGCAAGCCACCAGGTGAGACAGGAAGAAACTCAGTCTGCTCCTTAATTCTGATATGTTTAATGAAACCACTCCTAAACTTCAACTAAACTTCTTGTAATGGGGAAAATTCCATGCAGGATTTAGTTGGGATTACTCTGGAGGAAAATAATCCACCCCTCCTGGACTGCTGAGATCCATACCCCACACGCAGTCCTTCACACTGACTTCTAAACCCTGCACCTCATTTCATTTTGCAGAGCAGTGTCCAACAGGCATGAAGAGCATCTCCAAACAGCATCCTTCCCTGAGGCTGAGCTGCCGGAGAGCCCAAAAAAGCAGAGGAAGGCAGCAAAATCCCACTAGGCAGCTGAGATTTTAATACATCAAACTACTGACGCAGAGCAAGATAGGAAAGTCTCATGAAAGGTACTCAACAAATTTACTCATAAAGATGCTCCAGGCAATCAGACCTCATTTTAAACCTGTTCTGCAAGAAATCCTAGTTTGGGCAGCTCCTCAAACCGAGATGAATGTACTGGCTTGTTTGGGGAAAAAAAGAAAAAAAAAAAAAAAAAAAAAAAAAAAANTTAAAGGGGAAAAAAAAAAAGAAACAGAAAAAAAAAAAAAGTTATGTACTTTGGTCTTTATCCGGCTAAGGGTGAAAAAAAGATCATTTTATTCATGCTTGCAATAAGTGTTCTAACAGCCTCGTCCCTGAGCCGGTCTGCTCCACTACTGAATCATCAATTCTAAGGATCAGACCCACAAAATAAATAAATTAAAAAAAGAAAACCTCTTCAGCGTTTTTGCAGGCGTGTGCCACAGCACTCTGTAAGATGAGCCGCTTGTTGAGATAACTCATTAAAACATTAAGGATCAAAAGTAAGTACCGGAATGGTGGACTCAGGCATTTTGTGGGCTCCTTTTATACAAAAAGTTTCCCTGAGCGCTCCGAGAGGAGAGAAAACCCATTTCCAGGACTACTGGAGCAAAGTCATTCGAGACTGTGCTGCCGTCCCTGCGTGCGCTCAGGAGCTGTGAGAGCATCCCCGCTGGGGACAAGGACCGCTCCCCGGGCACAGGGCTTGGGTTGGGGGGACCATCAAAAGGCCAGAGCTGGGGAACGATAAACGGTGCGAGCGGGGAGATCGGTCGCTGGCGGCACGGACGCTTGTGGCTTTATGCTGCTCTTCTTCATCCGATCAATTAATACACGCTGCTGGGGCAAACATCCCAGGGAAGTGTTTTTCCCTGAATAGAAGTGGTTATAGCTGGTTCCGTTAAAGTATATATATATATATAGAGAGAGAGAGAGGTGTATATATAGCAGTTCCACGCTTTTCAACGCGAAGGTGTAAAACCCCGCCCCGCAAAGCCCAGGGATGCGGTCCGTGCCCAACAAGCGCTGCTGGAGCGCGGGTCCCCACCGCCCCGCAACCCAAAGCGGGCGG
>VYXH01010785.1:949361-977622 GCA_013397275.1 Burhinus bistriatus
TGTGCACCAGGACACACGGACACACGGACGGACACACAGACTGCATCTGCACACAAGCCCGCGCTCGTACACAGGCGCACACACGTGTAGGTGCATGCCCACGCGTGCGCGCCCGCATCACACGCGTGCACATTTCGTACAGGCACATGCAACCACCCACCTGCATACGGCTACATACATGCACATAATTGCACACGGATGCGTGCACACGCCACTTTCACAGGCGCACACAGCGGTGCATATACACCGGCACGCCCAGACACATCCACGGACGTACAGGCGGACGTGCACGGTGGACGCGTGCACGCAGGGACGTACATGCATACGTGTACCCACAGGGACGTACATGCATCCGTGTACCCACAGGCACACGAGCAATGCGCGCCCTCCTCTCCCGGCTCACGGCACTGATGTCTCCACGGGTCGGTGGCCGCACTGACGTGACATTTTCCTGCTTCAGGGATTTTTCTCTGTGCAAACAAACCGCGTCCCTCTGTTAACGGGCTCCCTAGGCAAGGGCAAGTGGGCAGCGCTGCCCTGCCTGCTGGCTTTTTGGCACTGTCCACACACCCACCGCCTGTCCCCGGCGCAATGGGGCATCAACGCTTCGGATCTAAAGGAAACGGTGGATTTATGATTGTGTTTGGGTTGGGGAGCTTTCTGTTTTCTTCTGTTTTTAAAAGACATCATAAATCAACCGTAGAGCTGACCACTGATTTTAAAAGCAATTTATAGTAACAGTTAACTAGCCGTGGCCTGCAGACCTTCGTGACACTTTAACATAATGTCTGCTAGATCTCACCATTAGATGTTGCTTAAAGCACACATCCTCAATCCAATACATTGCATTGCTGTTCTCAGAAAGAAGTGATTAACTGTAACGCCACCTGCCAAAATTTCCCCTTATTTGCACCGATTTCCAACTCTGCTTGCATAAACCTCGCTGATTTCTTAAGCCTCTCCATACGCCTGGGAGACACCAAGTTTGGGTTTAAAGTGACTATTTGTTGTCTTAGGAAATACCCGCCTGGAAAAATTCTAACTAACTGTCCTGGTGCTGCTAAATTGGAGTAACTCCTGGTGTGGCTGTAGGAGCATCCCAAGGGTATTGCTTGTAACCAGTGCAAAAACGTCATTGAATGCATCACCAAAATATCTGCCGTGGTAGGAACATGGTGCGTGGTCCAGGCTCTGACCTACAGGCTGCCCTCAAGCCGTCAGCTCTGCGTGGGCAAGGAGCAGCATCAGCTCTCCCCCTTATCCCAACAGCCTGATAAGTTGGATCCCTCCACCCTTTATTAATAATAAGAATAATACCGGCCACCTTGTGACTGATCTGGAAATGCAAGACATGGTGTGCGGGGACTTCAAAGCAGGTTGTTCCTCTGTGGTGCATTCCTCGTATTTCTTTGAAGAGAAAGAAAACAAAATGCAGCTCCTACCTGATGGGAGCTTTAGTGCCCCAAGGAGCCTTGTGTAGACCTAGAAGTCCCTTCTCAGATCTTCTGGCCCAGCCCAAGTACCCCGAGACACAACCATATGTACAAACATACATAGATAGACTTGTGTGTGAGGGCTTTAATCACCCTCATCATAGGAGCAGGGAGAACTTCGTCCCGCATCCCTCGTCCCTTGTCCCTCATCCCTGTGTCCTGCCGTGCCACCCAGGGGAGCGCTGGGGGGAGGAGCAGATGCACAAGGGCAAGTGCTGAATGAGCAAGAGGGAGAAAGGAACAGCAGGGTCGTGGGAGGAGGAAACTACTTGGAGGGAAGTAATCCACCTTGTCAGACTCGACTGTGATATCTCAAGTAGCAGAGAAGAGGGTTTGAGGAAGAGGGGGACGGCTTTCAGAAGGAATGTATTGCTGTGGGACCGCAGCCAGGTGAAGCGTAGGAGCTCACCAGTCACCGGTTATATTTAGCTGTGCTCAGCCGAGGTCGAGCAGCTGCCCTTGCTTTCCATGGGCCCTGCGGCATTGCCACGAGCACCCAGTGCCCGCTGTGCCCAGGCCAACCTCACCCCACAGCCCCCACGAGAAACCCCTGAGAGAAGGGAGAAGGTCAGGAGCTGCTACCCCACATTTTTTGGAGCCGTGGGCTGTTGTCAGTGCACAACATCTGCTATCGGTCATGTACCCTTATTCTTCAAGCTGAATCCCTGTGAAGGTCCCACAGATTCACAGGCCACATATCTCTGCCCAGTAGACCACTGCTGACCCACAGACCATGGTGTGGGCCCAGGACTCTGCAGGGAAAGACCCTGCAGTGCTGCAGGGGAGGAAGTGCTGTGGCTTCCCTGATGAGAATGACACTAATACCCTTCTCCGAAGCCAGTGCTGTGCTCTTGCCCCCACGTGCAGCAAAAAAGGGGATATCATTGCAGTAAAGACCAAGCGAGCAGCTGCAACCTCAAAATGGGGACTTTGCAGTGGTTGAACGTGGTTGAACATGAGGAATGCCCCCACCGTGGGGCGGGCAGCTCAGCTCCGGAGCAAGCAGGCAGCCTTGCATCCCTGAGGTCAGTTCCAAGACCAAGAAATGAAGCATCAGCAAAGGTAATGTGTGGCCTGAAATGAGGTCCCCAACGAGAGTGTTTGTGTTAATCCTTCCTGTTTACCCATGATGAGGGCGCTGGACCAATGTGTGTTGGCTGCTTTTCTGGAGTCAGGGACAGGGCGACAGGAGATGCCCTAAAAGAAGTTTGCCTCTATGTACGAAACCAGATGAGCCCTTCATCTTCCTCCTGGGATTCAGTCCCTGAATAAGGGGCTGAGAAAGAAAGCTTTTAGTGCCCGTGTGTTAACAAGATTATTGAGGACAAAGGGATCACGCAAACCAGTAGAAGATGAGTTTAGGGCAGCACCACGATTTTGGGATGGGAACGCA
The DNA here is from genome assembly GCA_013397275.1 of Burhinus bistriatus. Taxonomy (NCBI): domain Eukaryota; kingdom Metazoa; phylum Chordata; class Aves; order Charadriiformes; family Burhinidae; genus Burhinus; species Burhinus bistriatus. Next base: position 952,248 of record VYXH01010785.1, read on the forward strand.
AAAAAGGGCTCTATAACCTGGGGATTGCGAAAAGATGACCTGCAAGAAAGTCATTCTTGATCTCCAGAAACAGCCATCACTGCTGCCTGTGTATTTTCCCTCTAGACCATCATCTTTCCTGCCTACAAAATGCCATTCTTGAGGATCACTTAGTCTATGGCACTGAAATCCCTCAGGTTCCTTCAAGTATTTAGGTGCACCAGAGGCCATTGAACTTGGGTTATGACTATCATTGAACAGCTCTGCTGGAACAGAGGGAGGAAAACCCCCAGGCTGGAAAGCCCTCATCTTTGTGCTTGCTTTCTTATCGCTTGCATTTTAAAGCTATGGTCAAAGTAGGACATAAACTCAGCGTATCTGACCTAGGCATGCATTTGCAAGTGATGCAATTCTAAGTTAGTTCTTTGGCTCTTTTATTATCAGTCAAAACAAATAAAATGCTTTATCAGAGATACTTTTGGTGTTTTAAAGATAGGTTTTCATTGCCGTATCTTCCTCATGGCAGGAAGGGTGGATAAAAGCATCTGAGTCATGTCTAGGTGTCTGCTATGGCACTTAAGAGGCTCTAGGTTTTCGACAATGACTCCTCTTTGTGCACCAGTCTGAGCAAAGCGCTGTCCCAGGGCCCCAGCCCGTGGCCACAGCTTGTTTCAGGGTGACACTCCACCTCTGCCTTAGCGTTTCACAAACTATTGCCTTGATCCTGCAGTAAAATCCCAGGACACCTCTGACTTTTTCCTGTTTCTGGACTCCATGGCATAAGTTTAGACAGAAGAGACATCTTCAGACTGGCTATAACTCATTATGACCTCATTATTGGATACAACTCATTCAACCACCGTATCTGCAGTACGTTCAGAAGCCCTAGGATCTCAGGCACAGCTCTCTAGTGTGCCAGAAAGATCAGCTAAGACAGCTGAGATTACCTGTTTCCAGAAGTCCCAATGAAGCCGGTGATGGCTGGAAGGGGAATCCAGATGCAGCCTGGCCTCAGGCACCGCTGGCACGCACCAGGTCCTGAATATCCCTCAGTCCTTTGGTCCAAGCAGCTCTTCAGGCAACAACAGATGAGCAAAACGGGAACCTAGATGATGATCAAACTGGGCTGATTTATGGTTTTAATAAAAAGGAGTTTTGGAGGGTCGAGCTGGGGGGTAGGATCAGGGATACAAAACAACAGGCAAACTCGTTGGGACCTTGGGGACCTCCGCCGTGTTGCAAACAGTTCTTGCGTTAGGAAAACACTTTCTCTCCCTTTCCAGTTCCTCGCTGTGCTGTTTGCTGAGTCCTCCTGGTTGCGCTGCAGTGGGAGTGGGAGCGCAGAGGCACGTGCTGGGGGCACCGTGCGGCTTTGCCATCCCCATGCTGCCTCCCCCTACAAGCCAGCCCACAGGCCCGGCTGCTGGGGTTTTCACAACCATGGAAAAAGTTTGTCTCCTGCTTTTTCCATGGAAGCTACAAACAAATTCAATTTCATACAAAACCCATGTCACTAAGAGGCAACAATTGCATGCCAAAAAATAACAATCATGAATTTCATCCTTTTTTAAACAGTACGTGCCATCCTCCGGCTAAAGATTCAGCTCATGTTGCTGCTGCCTGCTATAAAAATAGTTATAAAAATATGTATTTTTACCATCTGAGGACCAACCTCCGTTCTCAGCTATTCAAGAGCAACGCTACTACTCCCGACCTGCTGAAGGGAAGCATCGCAATACTCCTGGGAGGTAGAGAACAGCACCTAAAGTCGTCTTGTCAAGTTTTGTCCCTCTCCTGCATGAAAAAAGCCAGGGTTCGGAGTAGATCTCTGTGGAAGCCCATGCCTGGAGTTGCTGGGCTGGAAAGCAAGGGAGGCAGATGGGGGAGGTTTTCCTCGTGCTCCTAAGGTGCATAAACATGAGTCATTCAAACAGTGGCGATTGAGCCAGACCAAACCTGGCAAGTTTTGGTGTTCCTACAGCTCCCGGAGCAGGCTAGGGGGCACTTGGCTGCCTGAGCGGCTCTTTTCAGGAGGGGCTCACTGATGTGCTGAATTGAACTGGGTGACGGATGTCTCCAGCCACGGGCCACCCCAAAAAATATGCCCCGATCCCCAGAGTTAAGGAGCGTGCCATCAAAGGGATGGGCATAGGGATGCACAAGGCTGTAACACAGGAGACCATTAAAAATCAGCAGCTCACTGGAAACCTGCCTGGGGTTAAAATGTGCTCATTAAAAGATTTTGCCTTCCGTGTGGCTTGTCCTGCAACTGCAAAGAGCCAGCTCCCTCTTGTGGCCAGGGACTCTGCCAAGTCGCAGAGAGGAGGGAGCGGGAGGAGGGTTTGATGCCCTGAAGGTCCGTCTCTGCTGCCTTGCGTGGTGTAGTCAGAAATATTCTCTTCCTACGCGTCTTGCCTCAAATAAACTGGACCCAATTTGATTAGGAATAATGGAGAGTCAAAAAATCCAGGATCATTTACTGGATGCATCTAGCAGAGGATTACTCGTAAAACCCAAGCGGAATGGAAAGCCGAAGAGATTCCCTTCCTATGTGTGCGTGTGGGGGAAGCATTATTTAATATGATTTAATGTGTCAGCAGGTAGAGCCAGCTAGGCTCTGCTCCACTCAAATCTCTGGAAAAATTCCTACTGAATGGAGTAAAACCCCAGGTCCCAAGTGCCCGGGCGAGCAGAGTGCTCCAGAGGTACGAACGGCTCTCCAAGAAATTCACCCTGGATCAGTGCAGTTTGGGCCTCCTGAAGCAGCTTTTTCAAATCTCAGTTGACACTTGGATATTTAATCACTATCTGAAATAAATCACTGGACTCTCGTTTTTTGCTTATTTTTCTGGCAAATGGTTTCTGCCCAGCATGAGCTTCCTGCAAAATCTGTTCACACCAACCTTGGAAGGACAAAACAGTTGAGAAATTATGAAAAGTCTGCAAGGAAAGACCTTGCTTTGAAAAGAATAATAATGTACTGTTACACATGTGCAGCACAAGCCTTGTTTCATTTATAGGAATCACATATAGGCCCTGGTCCACAGTTCCTCCCCAGGGACCCTTATTCCCATTAATGTCAGTACAAGTTAGGCACCAAAATACCTGCCTGGACCTGACCCCTGATTCCCACCAATTTAAAAATTCCTCTACTTGAGAGGGAATTAGGTATCTTAGCACTATAATAACCTCTTGAATTTGTTGACTGTCCCATATGTGGAACATTTTTTAACATTTTTGGATGATTTACCCCATAAAAGGATCTCTACGCAAAAAGGACTTCAGACAAAGACTTTTTTCTGAAAGTTCATTTGTGTGACAGACTTTCTTTCCCCAGCTACACCCGGATATGCACAACTAAAGGAGAGGCAGACATTCCCTGATGTTTAACCAGGCTCATGTCAGCAGGCATGGGGCAGGCAGCAAGGACACCAGCGAGGGTCTAGGGGAACCATCTCAGGAGGGCTGAGAGCTTTCCTCACTCTCCTCTCCCCCCNTTTAGAAAACTGACTGCCAAAGCAATGACCAAACTGGGAAATGAGCTGGGACAAATGTCCCTCAGGGTGCTACCAGAGGTACTAGTGTTTTAGTGCAGGCAAAACAAGGAAGAAAAGCCTTGGTTGCCATAGTTGGCCACCAGAAGCAATGTTGGTCCCTCCACAGCCCTCTCTGGAGTCCTGGGCAAAAATTCTTACTCCTCTCAGTTTCCTCTTTTCCCTTTTCCACCTTATCTGGTGCTGCAAGTCTCCCAGCTGCCCAGGGGAAATCTCTGACGTGTTTGGGCCAGCAGCTGGGTGGGTATTTTCTCTCCACTCCTGGTGATGTTGTCCACCTTGACGAGTGCCGTGGGGGGCACTGTCTGGGGTTTAGGGACACTGCTCGGGTCTGGGGACACAGAGAAGCAAGTGAGGCACAGCTCCTTGGTAAGCTGTTTTACTTCCACCAGGAGAGGGAGGGTGGGAGCTGTGCGTCTTGGTTTGCTTTTTGTGGAGAGGAATAGACTTTGTCCTCCAGAGGTTGCTCTTTGGAGCTTGCGTGTGAAAGGCAGCACTTTTTGGGCTCGAAAGCAGGAAGCATTTTGCATTTTTAGAGTTATCTGCTTGCAGAAATTTTCCCGTGTTTCTTTTATAAGGTTGTTTACATAAACAGTAAAGAGCCCGGCGTACGGCACCTTACCCTTCCTCTCCACGGTTTATGAACAACCTGGGCATTACAAGGCACACTATGTACACACACCCCAGGAATCACCTTTCAGCCCGTGCTGCCGTTGAATAAGCAGGTCAATCAGTTTAGAAGGTGAGAAATGTCCCCCTGGTCCAGGCTCTGCTCTAGGGGCTGCAGCAGGAGGGGCTACCTTGGGGACCTGGATCTTTTTACAGCCCCTTCCTTCAGCACCCCCTACTTTCTCATCCTGTTGTTAGAGGGTACATCTCTGTCATGCATTTGTATCCTTGAATTTGCCTGATCTCTTTTTGAACCTGCAGATAGAGCATCTGCAAGTCCCTGTGGCAGCAAGTTCACCACCTGCGCCTGTAAAGTTGTTTGGGTTTTTTTTCTGTCTGCTTTACGCTGACCTCCTTTTAGCTTTGGGTAACCCCTAATTCCAGTGAGGGTTTGGCTGCCACCCTGAGTCAATGGCTCCGGAGACCCATCAAAGACGGCTCAGCGCGTCCCAGTGAGTCTATGGGGTGCGATGGGCTGGCTGTGCCTGGGAACACATCTGGGCACCACGACCCCCCCGCACCACTGGGTTGCACGGCTCCTTTGGGTCCCCTGAGTCAGCCACCTGGTCCTGGTCACTTATTAACAATCATCTTATCTATCTGACCTTATACCTCCTGTTACCTAGTTACTTCACTTGCTTACCTCTTTACTCCGTGTTACCTTTTTGCTTGGGATTGCTCTGGCTCCTCCAGCTGATCCATTGCGGAGTGCAACGGGTGTGGGAAGCTCCCCAACGGTTTCAGCTGTAAAAACAGCCACAAAGAAATCCCTGAGCTCCTCTGCTACACCTTCCTCGTCCTCATCTGCCCCTTTTATACCCTTGTCATCAGCATTTCCACTGATTTCCTAGCTGCCTTTGTGGCTTTGATATAATCGAAGAGCCTTTTATCAGCAGTTAGAGCATCCTTTGCAAGGCAATTTACAGATTCTTATTTTTAGCCCGATTTATTACCTGTTTAATTGTGAGCTAACATGTTTTATAGATTTCCCTGTTCTTAGATCACTTTGGGATTTTCGGGTTGGGTATTTTTTTGACTAGTTGCTGCAAAAATCAGTATCTTCAGCTCACACCCCCAAAACCTGGGAGAAGTCAATTTAATCCTCCTGGGAACCCTTAATGAGCAAAGCTGCTCTATCTGCGAACACCAGACACAAGGCTTTGAAACAGGGAGCATTACTGGGCTAAAAAAAAAAAAAGAAAAAAAGGGTGAAGGATGGGAAACTGGGAAAAAATGACAATCAATGACTTGGCAGTTGCCAAACTTGACAAATGGCAGTCCTCCTCTCACAGGGGTGGCCGATGAACGAGGTAGTGCTAGGCTTGCCTCGTTTGCCTTTCTGTGGTTTGTGGCCCTGGGCTCATGAACCCCAGATTTGAAGCAGGATCCTCTGTCCCTGGGTTGTGCCAAGGTCCAGTCACCCTCCTGAGCCTGGGATGAAGCCGAGGTGGTCTCCCCAAAACTGGCTAGGGACAGTGACGTTCACTGGGGCATCTGCCTGAATCCCTTCAGCCCTCGCCTGAGTTTCCCTCAAAGCTCTCTGTAGCAGGGGTTTCTGTTGGGGAAGCCTTTCCTAGCGAGGAGGGGTGCACTTCTTGCTAGAGGGGAGGCTCCTTTTCCCTTACCCCTCTTCCTCCCGTTGGAAGGAGTGCTATCGTTCATCTTCAAAACAACAAGCCATCGAAGTCAAAGGAAGTACACAAGAAGTGAAAAGTCAAGCCCTTGGGTCTGCCATGGTGTCTTACCTTCATTGCTCACTCTTACCTGTTTATGCCTCCAGCCTGGCACATCACGTGCGGGATCTATGTTAGAACAGTCTCCTAAAGGAAACAAGGAGGGGGTTTCACCAGCAGGTAGCCAGAAAAATGCAAAATGCTTCCTGCTTTCAGGCCTGAAATGTGCTGCCTTTCACATGCAAGCTTGGATGCTGGGCTTTGCTGGGGGGTGTTTGGATGCAGGGGTTTATGTCTCATTTTCAAGCCTGGTTTCAGACATTAGGGCAAACAGCACAAGATCCGTCAGGCCTGATTAAGTCCGTCCTTACCCCTCTGTCTCGTCACATCAGTGGTGCAGCTTCTCTAAGGCAGCTGCCCAGACCCAGGCTTTTACCCCCCAGCCATCCACAGCACCGTACCCCTCCCCTACCACCTTGCATCGCTTGAATATGCTCAGGTCTATCCAAACAAACTAAGAATGGCATGTGACTTAAGCAAGCCCAATACCTCAATACAAGTATGTGTTATAACCACGCAAACCTCTGTCCCGACTCCTTCAGCACTAGTTAGTACACCCTGTGCAGATGTGCCAAACAATTACAGTGTAATTTTTGGTCTAGGATAAAAGTAGGTGGCAGGCTTGAGTGGCACCATCTTCCCATGTCCTCTGCGGGTCACATGCCAGCAGGACACCCTGTATCTCCATGGAGCAGAAGGATGGGAGAGCCCAGGATGCGAAATGAGTTGTGGCAGTTCCCTGAAGCCTCTCACCCTGCCTGCACCGATAGGTGAGGGTCATGCTCAGCTCCCTTTCCTTTGCCCAGTTGGGTTTTGAAGGATGGGCAGCTGAAACAATGCGTGAGCCAAAATTGCAGCAGTCATAAAACACCACAAAGAGCTGTTTTCTGTGATCATATTTCCCAACAGAATTGCACATTGCTAATAGCTGAAGAGAAGTGAAATATCTGAGAGTTTGCCCTTTAGGGACAGAATTCCAGTCCAGATAAAAGAGCTGTAGCAGCCTTTGAAATGCTAAAGAGTAGTAAGCTTACAGTAGTATCTGATAGCCCCTCCCCAGCACAGGCTAAATAAGAACTGGTTGCAGTTGCAGAAATTAGCTTTGAACTAGAGCAATGAAAATTCCTCTGTAGTTAGATGACGCAAACACCTGACTATTTTTGCTTCTTTTATTATCAATGACAGCAAATGTCTAGATATCACACCCTCAATAAAGTTTTACTGCATCGAAGTTTCGTTTATCGTTGAGCTTTCAGCTGTATTTCCAATCCCTGTTGCTTGGAGAAAGAATAAGAGATAACAATTAAAAGCCTTTTCATGTGCCTCTGTAGCAGGCTCCTGTTACATGTATTTGAAAGATCCTCTGTACTAAGCTGATGGAACCAGGCAATTTACTTCAGTGAAAGACCACGATGCATGGGCTGTTACTCTTGATATAGAGAAATCTTCCTATTAGACCCCACGTTTCAGTCTGCCATACCAAGAAGGGGAGGAGGGGGTATCCAAGCGGAAGCAGCTGGCTGAACAAAGTAGAAGTCTACACGGAGCTTTCTGACTTTTTGCCATTTGTTCTGCCTGTATCCCACCCATTTTTCAGTGTCCCACCCCATGCAAACTCCCTGGAGTGTTTTGCTGGCAGCAGAACCTTTTCCTGCTGCTGAAAGATCAGGAAAAAGAGGCAAAGGAAAGGACTTAGCAGTGGGATTAGAAGCAGGGAGCATCTCCTCCACCCGGGAAATGGTGGGGACGCACAGGGTTCAAAGAAAAAGGAGGGGGCAGCAGGTGTGGGGGGGCCATACATTAATGAAACCACTGGGGAGGGGAGCTGGTCCCCCTTGTAGGGTTTTTCTAGCTGGAGGAAGGACAGGTCCTGTCCGCCTCTTGTGCTAAGGGTAGCCTCTCTGCCATGCTTTGCTCCTCACGGGTGAGTACTCTCAGAGGAAAAGTCAAGAAAATAAGACCAAATCTTTACCATCACTTGAATAAGGTATCATGAATAGCTAAATCCAGCTAGCCCTGCTCGCATGGAGTAAAGGTCATCTTGTTCCTGTTGAGATCCACATAGACAGTGGAGGGTGACCAAGGCCACCAGAACCTGGCCTCCTACAGACACCTGCCAACGGCAGATGTTGTGCAGCCATGTGACAGCAGCAAAGGGGACAGGGGTCAACTAGAAGAAAGAAACAGTGAAAACTCAGGAAAACGACAGAGAGAAAATCGCACCTTTTTTCACCAGGCTACTTCTGAACTACTGCTCGTTGCAAGCAGTTCAGAGAAAGCAGGGTCTATCTTCTTTTGCTAGAGAAGCCACACGAGAAAGATCAGGACAGTTTAGTTCCCAGTTTTCAACCACGTAACTGGCAAGTGGGAGCTGGTTTTGATGACCGCGAGCACTGGAACAACTCATCTGCATGCACATCCTGGTAACCTCTACAGCCACGTATAGTCTTCTCTACCACTGGCCCCCTGACTTGTCATTTGAGCTGAAAGACACTTCTTTTTTTAGCTGTGTGACATTAACAGACCCATACACACAAAGCTGCCATCACAGAGAGCAACTTGTCCAGCATTTTCAACAGAGACCCAGCTGCTAACTACCCAGTTCCCACCGAAAGTGATCACAGAAAATTGGTGCCAGCCTGACAACAATAAACATTTTAGCTTCCTTAGGCTTAATAATATTTCTGATCGGAACCTCTGAGTGAAAGCTGGGTGCTGATGCAACCAGTCTGTGCACACTTGCATCTAAACTCTGCACACGTTTCGACATAAAATAGTCTCTGGAGTTGTAAAAAAACCACTTACACCATGGGGCAACAACGTAAGAAAACCTTGGTACTGAGAAACAATAACATTTAATAGGAAAGTTAATCTGCATATATAAAAACCAAAACACAAAATATAACATGGAATTAAATGATTCTTTAAATGAACTTAACCTATAAATATATGAACATATTTGTGCATATATATATATATTTTACATATATAAGGAAATGTTAATGCTAGTCAATAGATATTGCACACTCAGTAAAGGACAGTAAATTGTGGATTATTTTACAGACAGATTTATTGAGTGTATGTAAGAAATGGAAAAAACCCCAACCTTAAGATCATTCAATCAAAACATAAAGAATGCAAGAGAAAAAAAATGCTAACACTTGCCACAGGAGCTGAGAAAGTATACTCAGTGTAGTTGTACAAGATGGAGAACAATAGTATTTGTTTGAAGATATGTTTCTTGTCATTGTATTGGGAAGGAAGGCTGTGTAAAAGGTCAGATGAGTACCATTGTCTCACACAACGCATGTCAGCAGAGATCTGAACTGAATGCTTTCAGGTAGGAAATACTGGGGGGTTGAGGAGGGAAAAAGGGATGTATCTGATATAGTAAAGAGAAACAGGTTAGGTTCTCATGAAGAACAGTTTTGATCTGCCCAAAGCCACGCAGGCTGCCTGTAGCTGACGTGAAGTGAGCACAAATACAGGCAAAGCTCTGGGTGCTGACATTTTTTAACGTCACACATGCTGCCTGGATCATCTTCCAGAAGAAATGAGAAACAGCGGAGTTAAAATCCTGGTATGTTATTCACACTCACTCTCCTGCCAATGTACTGGCCTCCTGAAAGGAGTCTAATGTTTATTGGAGACCATTAGTTCTCTTAAAAGTCCTGTTCTTCTCCGTACTTTCTGCATCATTTTTCCTTTATTTCAGAGAGTTGTCCATGATCTCTTTCAAGCAGGCGTCTTCCTTTAGAAAATCGTCTGAGAATATGTGGTTATGGACTTTGTTGTCTCTTCTGCTGAAATAACTGCATTGGTGAGAGGCTGTGAAAGCGTTTGTTCTGACCCATTGTCGCGATGGTCATCCATCCTTCTACAGCTTTGGTCTCTTAGTATCTGCTCTGCATCCTAAAGCCCTCAGGCTCCCGTGATATTTCGTACTACAGAGAATTTGGACAAGAAAAGAAAAGAAAAGAAAGAGTAGCTCTGGTTCAGAAAGGTCTTTTCTCAGCATAGTTCAGCATGTAGCACACTGCATGTGATAGCCCTTTCTCTGTGACACACCAGCCCTCAAGGAAAACCAAACAGGCAGATTTTAATCAGTGAAAAGTTGACATCTTTGGAAAGTTAGAAATGCCAAAATCCATGTGAATCTGATCAATCAACTAACTAAATAGATGGTTTTCTTCTCTTAATTGGCAGCTTTTTAAAAGCAGGTTGGTTTGGGTTTTTTTTAAACATCAGGTTTCTGTGTTGCTTCTATCACGGTTTAGGTCTCAATTCTGCAAAAAATGTAAGTGTATTATAGTTAAACAGATTTTCTTCACTAAACAGGGGTAGTTTCTTGCACCACAGAGATGGAACTAAAATGTCATTTAAATGAGATTTGCATGGACAATGTGCTTCCTATTTACTCAATGCATGCAGAACCCCGCAAATCAATCGTATCACAGTGGAGCACTTCTCAAGCCCCTGCTCCCTTCGCGGCTCCCCTGCAGAGTTCAAGGGTAAAACAGGCAGCTTTTTCAGAACACACCTTCCAGCTAATGACACACCTCTGCTGAACAGGCTCCCCTGGCCTTCATCAATGCAAAAGCTGTGCTAGCTTTTTCATGGCACTTTACCCCTTTGCAATACTGCAGCAACCGCAGAGGGTCTTGCTGTGACCTAGGCAGTGGCAGAGCGGGTGGGAGGACACCAACCCTCTGGGCAGCTGTGCCAGCTTAAGCTGACTGTGAATTTTGCACGAGGCTGCAACCGGTAAGTGCCTCTGCAGCATCTATTGACACTACAACTGGCTTAAAAGAAGCATAGGTTGTAACAGCCCGTGATGCTTGCAAGCAGACCCATGCTGAAGGATGTGTTTGGTCAGTGCAGATGAATGTCCTACAACAGACCACTGGGCAGCCAAACTGTTGCTTTGATCCTTACTTTTCACATATCCCTCCTGTGACTCAAGGATGACTACTGGGGCTTTAGAAAGGTCTTCGTAAGGTGAGTGATGATCTCTGTATTAAGGGAAATTTTTTCAGCTGCAGCTACCGTTGTTTGGTTACCTTTATACCACTTTGGCCTTCTAGATCAAGGGAGGATGGACAGAGTGGAGTTTAGGTTCCAACAATGTCTGTAGCCCAGAACACTACAGTTCAGGAACACAATTCCTGTAGGCCTGTGTGAAACACTTACCATATCATCATAATCCCTCTCTGGAAAATGACCTCTATTTGCGGAATGCATCTCATATGGGTTATTTGGCTGATATCCTGGGTTCGCATGGCCAGAAGTGGTCTGGACTCTGGGGAACATCGTGGTCTGTCTATCATCAGAGGTATTTGCGTTGGAATATCCTGACTTTATCAGCCTCTTCTTCTCTGGATCTTGTTTGTGTTTGGCTCTTCAGAAGGAACGAAAGAACAAAGGAGGTTTTAAAAGAACTTTTAGTGTGCCTTACTTATTGAGTAAGTCCAATTTATTGAGTTGTCCGCTCCCACCTTATTTTGAATGCTCAGCCCTGTTCTGAACATGCAACAGATTTTTCTAGCATACCTATTGCAAAACCCTTGTTACCAATGCTAGAGTACAAAGTTTGGCATCTCTTATCACAGATGGGGCTAAACTGCCAGGAGAGGCAGAGGGGGACTTTGGCCTCTTTCAACAAGTTCCTACAGTGAAGGAGTTTCCTTAACCACCACTAGCTCTAACTGACTCTTCAGAGGAAGAAACGAGGCATTCATTACACCGTTAAGAAAAGTCGCCCTCATGCCTGCAGCCAAAGCTGGACACTCAGTGATGCATTTGAGTTGCTTGTGACTACAAGTCCACACATCACACACACGCTTAGCTTGTGCACCTGCTGGTGAGCTATGCCTGCTATGGGCAGTCTTGTAGGCTTCTTTACCTGGGCAGCACTGAGAGCAAAGGCAGAGGAGCTGCTTGAGTGTTTTGTATTTATTGTGTGGAGCGAAGTGAGGAGGTGTAACTGCAATTGGGAATTTGCTAGTACACCAGGAACAGCAAGCTTTAAAGAGATGTTTGGCTGGAAATGCCACCTGTACTGAGCTGAAAGGGGCGTGCCAGGCCTTGAGCTGAAGTGTTAGCATGGAAAGTTGCAGAGGGTCTGCATTTGTGCCACACAGCTTTCTGATATCAACATCCTTCTTCAGTCTCATCCAGATGCCATATCAGTACCGGCTAGGGCAGGATTAGGATTATTGGGTCAGGTATGTATTTTGAAGACTTGGCTGAAGCTTTCATAATCAAATCCACTGCAGGAGAATAAATACTTCTGGGAAGAGCACACAGGCAAAACCAAATTCTTATGGCTACAAGACTTAAATTAACTTGTCTGCCTAACTAGGCATGCAACCACATTCGCAGCCCTGCCCCTCTCTAAATTTCTGCTTAGTTCTCTATGAACATGCAGCAATGCAGTTTCTATTCAATTGTAAGAAATACTCTTACCTTACTGAAACAACAGACAGTGCTATCACTAAACTCAGGATAATGGCTCCAAACACTGTACCCACTATTATAAGGATGAGTTCTCTATCTGAAAAAAACCAAACAAGAAACATCAATTGAAAACTCATGGTAAATATTGAAAACCAAGTCTTTTCTTGTCCTCTTACCATTAAAGAGAGAAAAGAAGGAAGGAAGGAAGGAAGGAAGGAAGGAAGGAAGGAAGGAAGGAAGGAAGGAAGGAAGGAAGAGCGGGCAAGAAAGAGAAAGAGAGAAAGATGTTATTCATTTCCAAGCTCCTGGTGCTGTCTCAGTACAACTGTCTGTGGACACAGAAAGATGTAAATTAAGGAACCGATCTTCTGGATGGCTATTTTGATCCCAGCTCAGGTTCCTAATCCTATGCACTGAATGGCTTCACACACAGTTGTAGCTGAGGGACAGGAACAACTGGGAGGGTGTAGGGGTTGCTTAAGCTGCTATTGCTGCTAAAATATGCAGTTAGGTGTCAAAGAGGTTCTTCCCATGCTCTAGGCACATAAAGCACACTGATTTGAGGTGTCTATTGTGTGGAGATATGAACACTGCATAAATATCCCGTATCTGAATAAACGTTTGGCAAGGAAAATCCATTTCCCCTGATCTTGCTGCGGAACCAGCATGACTAGGGGAGGAAGACATGAATTCTGTATATCTTCCTTCAACTGTGAATGGAATTGCTACTAAAATCTAGTCTTAGCTTTGCATAGCCATGGTAAGAAAAAAAAAAAAAAAAAGAATTGTGTCATGCAGGGCATAATTTCAAGATAAGGACGTGAAGAGTAAGACAGTCTCTTGAGCTACCCAACCTTATTGGTGGTACCTACTTGAGGATCCCAATCTGGATTATGAGTTTGCCATTTAATACGCTGAATGCCTATACCAGAGATACACAACATGAAACCACCATGACCAGCAGAATGCTGCATCACATTTAATCATAGGAACATACATTGAGACAACAGGGAATATGATTTCTTGAAAGAACGTTATGCCAAACATATGTGTAAACTATCCTGGATGATTGCTCAGCAAACTTTTTATGTCAGTATCCACCAAGTGCCATATGGAGAAGATAAGGCTATTAATGGAGTTTATCATTACCAGGTCCCAAATTTGTGTTTAAATTCACAATGTGTCGATTTTGTGCCAATTTAGTATTTTCATTTGCTTTATGAACAAGGCCTTAAAATTCCCAAAACTTTATCTCAAAAAGTATGTTCCATGTGATGAAAAATATCCTTCCTGCCAAACATTTACACCTGGCAAGATTCACTGTGCTGCACTACAACTGCCATTAGCCAATCTCCAAAACTTTTAGGCAAAACCAGAAGCAAACCCTTGAAGATCTCATAGCTGCAGACACAGCTATGTTAAACGTCTAAGTTTAAGAATGCAGCAGTGTGAGACTCCAAAGAGCCACATGAGGATATACCTTTTGCTCAAATAAAGTCAAAGGAGTTGTGAGAAGTGAAGAACCATAAATGTTTGGTTTTCAACTTGCCTTTGACTGTATTAGAAGTTCTGAATTTAGGCACATGCAAACACTAGAAGGCATGAAGAATGTCCTCTCCTAATCTACATGAAGGTGGAAACTGGAGAAGGTGCAGCGAACAGCCACAGAACTGATTCAGAAAAGGGAAAAAACTTTGGAAGGCCCATTTGGTTAGCTTCTCCATATGATTACAGTTACGGGATGACACAATAGGGGCCATCATCTCTTCCCTGGTGTAGAGTACTAGATATGACACAGTGCTTGCAAGGTAAAGCACAAACAAGAACCAGTGGTTTGATATTAAGGCAGAAACATTTCAAATGAGAGTAAACCCACTGATGTTTTAATAGAGGGAGTCATTAATTACAGGAGAAACTATCCATTTGTGGTGCTGAGTTCAGCATTGCATGTCTTTAGATGAGGTCTAAATGCTTTTCTGTCAAATAACCTTTGTTTGACTAAAAACTACTGGACTTAATGCAGAGGTCATTAGAGGAAATACTACTGTCTGTCTGAACATGAGTTTCAAGAAAGATTTTTCCTTCCAGGTAATAATGGAATTTCACTCTTTTTTTTCCTAACATTTTCCTGGTATCAATACAGGATGGTGGCACCCCTAAAAGCTTCTACTTGTTATTTTTGTTATTTCAGGCAGATTAAACATTACCAGGTATTTTTCCATGCTATAATTAAAAATCAGAAATTCTTGTACTTACTGTTGTTGCAGTTCTCCCCAGAGTAGCCCACTGGACAACTACAGGAGAGAAAAAAGGAAAAAGGGGAAAGAAAGAAAGAAAAGAAAGATAATGTCATTAAGCAGATGATCACAAAACTTTTCCACCTTTTATCAACAATTTCTCCACAAGGTGTGTCCATTACACGTTTCCTCTTTAATGCTATCTTAATATCGAATTCTTTAGTTTCACTGTTAGAGTAAAACAATCTGAGATTTTTAGAATGATTGGTGAGCTGGGCACCCAAAGTTTCATATTCTCAGCCTGAAAAATGTTAAAAGGGCCTAATTTCTCCAAAGAACTAAGCCCCACACCTCTGAACCACTTGGAATTGTTACCCACTGTCTTTATCAAAAGCCTCAATATAAGGTCTATAAGGACTGGCAGCTCTTTATCTTCCTCTCATATTAGTTCCTTATATTTAAAATATATCGACTTTATGGTAAGAAGTGTTCAGTGTGTATCAGCAATAACTACAAAAAGAGCAGAATTAATGGATATAGGGAGTAAGGTCCCTCTGCTTGTCCACGGGAGCAGAGCACCATTCACTTACTCAGCTTCAGCAGCAAATCACATTGTTCTGTTCTGATCCTGAGCTCACAGAAATATCCACAGAGAGAAAACCAAGATGAAATAACATAGGTCTGAAAGTTATCAGGAACAGAGTCCCCACCGATTTCAGTGGAAACTTTCCAGGGATTTGAGGCAAGTCTTGCTCTAATGCATGTTGCTTACTAAATGCTTACATACTAGTTCTCACAGCTCAATTACTTTGAGGGAATAGTTTATTTTTATGTGGGCAACCCACAAAATAAGCATGAATTAGTTTCTCCTTTTCACTGACTCAGAGATGATCTTGGATCTCCTTGACTTTCCTCTGAGGTATTATGAGTGCACACCAATGGCTAATGACAAGCAGTTAAAATGCCATTACTTGTGCCAACCACCTTAGGCACCTCTCTGATTCATATAGCTGCGGGCTGTTCTAGATGGAGGGTGACCCCGTGTTAGATGTTATTCTCCCCTCTCTTTCCCTAGATCACAGGAACACAAGAAAAAGCTGAGTACTCACGATACACAGTTTCCATTCTTGCTTTCAAAGTTAGACTTGCATTTGCATGCTGGAACTCCTTTTTCTTTTACACAGTACTTATTTTCTTCCTCAGAACAGTCTTTACTGCAATCTGTATTTTCAGAGGGAAAAAAATACAGAGTGAACTGAAGATATCCCCCAAAAAATCAACGTGGAAGAAAATTCTGCCTCCTTTTTTTTTTTTTTTTTTTTTTTTTTTTTTTTTTTTTTTTTTTTTTTTTTTTTTTTTAATTGCACTGTAAACACACACAACTTTATTGTGCTTCAAAGCACCAGAATGGCTTGTTTAGGGCTATACCTATGTAGAACAGAAACTGAAATACAAAAGCGCAAAATTAAAAGTGAACAGCCTTTGCTTAAACCATCCAGTTTCATCAGAATGGAAATCTGGCTAGGCTGCAACTTACATAGGCAAGCAATGACCTACAGTTTGATCTCACAGCGGATGATTTGTATTGCAACTGATCTAAAACTGGATCAGATTGAGACAGGTTAGGGGCCACAAAGGCCTACACTGGATCACATCTCACTGGCCTTTATTGTAGCCAGCTTTCATGATGTTATCATGAGTGTTTGCAATATGTGTTTTTTTTCTTAAAATCTCATATCTTCGACTTTTTTTTCTGTAGTGTGAAAGTCTGAGTTTTCGTAAGAAGAAAGTAAGATACATCTCAGGGCTGTGGAGGATAGCTAAAAATATAAACAGAGTACTCATTAAAAGATTCAAAACCAACATGCAAATAAACCCCCAACAACTAACAGTTCCTAAAAATCACATTCTTCCCACAAAAACCTGTCTAAATACAGGTAATGCAATCCTAGAACTATCAACAAGGGACAGAGATTTAACAGATCATTGTAGTGCACCACGAGACTTCCAGTTCTGTCAGTATCCCCATAGCTGCCTCCAGGTAGCATGTAGAACTTATTCCCAAAATATATCTGAGCAGAGAAGGCTGTGAATATAGGATTCAATTTATTCCATCCTTTACCTATTTAGGCTTCAATTCTTACCAAGAGTTTAACGATGCATTTAAAGAGTTGCTTACTCACTGGTTTCAGTGATAATTTTCTCAGGCTTTAGTAGTTTATTCTACTGGAATAGAATTATGGATGTGTTTAAAGTGAAAAGTGAGCATGTGTTTCTATGGTTTTGTTAATAAGATGCACATTCCCTGATTAGTAGAGGTCAGCACATTTGCAGAGTGCTCTTTTCAAAAAGGGACAGAGACAGGGAATAACCAGGTCAGCCTTTCAGGGATAGATAAAGTAGCAAGGTTCTTACCTGAACAAGAACGAACATCCCATTGTGTACTTGAGAAATTAATTTTACATTTGCATTCTGGAAACATTTTTTCTATGCAATCTGTGGTTCGGGTATCACAATTGAAAGCCTCACAATATGTTGCATCTTTAAAAGAGAAAGAGTCAGGAAGTAAACTGAGTACTAATAATATCATTTCATAGAAAGCAGTGCCCTTGCTCTGTAAATCATAAACCAATTATTTAGCAATTGTGAAAAAAACTTGTAAGTCTTTTTTTTGGGACATGGATACTGCAGGCATTTAGACCAGCCCTTTCTTTTCCCTTGCTCTTTACCAGTTAAGGTTCTATTTCCATCCCATCTTCTGACCTTCTGTTTCTCAGCCTCCTACAACTGCCTCCAAACCTTCCTGCCCCAATGTCCATGAAGAGAGAAATTTTACCCATAAGTTCATATTCAGAACATTGACTTTCTGACTCACCTTAAAAAAAACTAGAGAAAAACCCCAGCACTGTTCCCTCTATGCCCTTAGTTTTTTCTACAACTGAACTGTGAGGCCCAGATCCCACACAGTTCTACACCGATATAAATGTTTATGAGCATGCAGCTCATTTCATGAGCAATATGCTGTTTGCCCAGCATGTTGTTCTTTAGATCCATGTCCCAGTGGCAGCAATGGTTTACAAAGCTCAGCGAGTGGCATGCAGTGGAGGGAGGTGATTGCACTGGTGCTCTGTGAGCTCTCATTTTTTTTTGTATTTCCCCCTCATGTTTAGGACTACCATACAGGAAATGTCCTGGTTGAGGTGGACACAGTCATCTTCAGAGACCAAACTCAGGCCATAAGCCATGAAATGGACTCCTTTAATTATTAGCTACACCTTTTGTAAAAGTTTATTTCAAAATAAGACCATATTACAAAAAAAAAAAAAAGAAAAAGAAAAAAAAGAGAAAAATATCTGTATTTTGTTCACAAAATCATTCTCCAAGTATTACATTTTTAGTGTAGGCTTTACTCATTTAGACCAATGAATCACTTAGCTTAGTAGCTAATCAGTGAGGCCTCATTTCAATTGCCGTGGTTAATTACAGAAGAAGTCTAAAGAGAGTTTCATCCTATTTTGCCAGTAAAATACTGGCTTATTCTCAGAAGCACAATATATGTCTGTATATATTTTGTCCTGATTTTCCAGTCACTTAATGCTCAGCAGGTTAAAATCAACATGCCATTGCTTACTTGGAAATAAGTATTTTCCTTCTCTCCTTTACACAGGAAGTAGAAAGCCTTAATAAGACAAAAAAGCCCAGCACTGAATGGTTGAATCTTTAAAATTACCCAAGATTAAACATTCAGCTCCTTTTAACAAGGCGTATGTTCTGATGGGCTTTGCTGTATACAGAAATGTTCCAACCAGCTTTGAAGATAGGAACCTCTGTTTCTACTGATTATTTACTTCTACAGTAAGGAATTACATACCTCTGTAGTAAGAGACAAAGGGCCAAGATTTCTTTGCTTCCTCTATTGCAGAATTAACTGTCTTATTGGTTTCATCTGAGTTCTCCGTAAACAGGTTCGTCACTGTTACACTCACTGGAAAAGAAGCTCTGACTTTTTTTACAGCTCTGAAAAGTACAGATAGCATAATTTTAGTCTCATATAATCCACATGGATAGCAAGCTAGATGCAAAGATAGGAGATTTCTGCCAAACCTTCTTCTCTCCCCTAGCTTCTTTCATCCCACAATGTAGGTAGCTGTTAAGACACCTGAAAATGAGTTCAAGGCTTGCTTAGGAATCCATTAATGGCCATCTTTCCAGTAGATCAAGATGTAAATAGGTAGCTGGTAAGCAAAGGCTGTTGGATTTAATGCTAACAACATCACTCCTGTGTGCGCTGCTGGCACACAACCGACCTTTTTTTACTGGGCTAACCTCAAGCCGGCTGCAGTGTGGAGGACCTCATCTGTTATACACTAACCTTTACATGCTCACATCAGCCTGTGGTGTCATCCAGGCATGATGCGGAGAACCCATCCTGAAGCATGGTGAGGATAATTCAGGGCATGACCGCAATGAATTCAGAAGGGTCTGTTTGCAATGTAGAGGTATCTATGCTAATTGCATGCTAGCTGGATTGGGCTCAGCTGGACAGGAATCCCCCTGAGGTGTGAGGTGGAGAACGTTGTTCTTGAGCTGAACTTTGTGCTGCTGGGATATGCACGCAAATACCTTTAAGTGGTAGACTGCTGTAGTGCCTTAAGACGTTACTGTGCCCCATGTGTTTGTCAGAACCAGTCTACTGAAAGTTACTGCCCTCACAATCGTGCTAGAACAACAGTCTGCTTAACCGCTTAATCCATGGGGTTCGCTGAAAGGGCTTACACTGCTGTGTGTGCTAGCATGCCAGGGTTTGCTTGAGGTGGGTTAGGGAGCACTCACAGAGAAGCTGGCAGAGCTCTGGGGCAGTAACCTGTAACAGATGGGAATGGGAAGAGAGGGACAACATACAGTGTCTGTCGAGATCAACGAAGGACCTATACCCACAGCTACAGGCACCACAGCCCATTCAATAACATCTTTGCTCAGCCTGCCGTCAGGAGAGACCAGCAAATGCACAAGGAGATGCAGTGAGCTTCTGCATAAGGGTGTTTCTTAAATTAAATTGGGACTCCAAGTTGGACCTGTTCATAGGAACCTCAGAGTTACCTGTTAAAATTTCAGAGGTATGTCAGATATCACAGGGACTGCTAGTTAGAGCACAGTGCTATACACTACATGGTGCTAAAAGTGGAAGATCCACTGTGGAGATGTCTCAGCCAGCCCACCTCACAGACATATTGAAAATCCATGAGGTAAGAATGGGGCCAGCATCCCACAAACTTGAAAAACACCAGAAGAATGGCCTCATTTAACAAGAGGCATACTGAACTGGACTGATCCCATATCCTTTCTTGAACTGAGTACTCCATGGGAAACAGATTAAAATGAGGTGTGTGGGAAGCATGCACTGTGCAAAAACCAAACTGGCAAACTTACTGAATTTGGATAATGACGGTCTGTACAAAACTTGGTAACTTGATGAAGGCTTGCCTAAACTGTAAAAGATAAACAAATTGGAGTTAAAGGCAAGCAGAAACCTAGACCAAAATCACGGGAAGCACGGAGGCTTCAGCTGTAGTTTTAATCCAGAACACACTACTATAGGCACAAATGAAGCAAGCTGATTAGTCACATCCACCGTGCAAGGTACTGCAGAAGAGGAGCAGTGGGGTAGTGCTGTAGAACAGGGAATATAGGAGAGCGGTGGAGGGATGGAGAGACACGAGTTGAATGAACGTCAGGCGGTGCATTAGGGTGGACTGCCTGGATAGCTACAGATACTCCCTTGCAGACTCATAGCTTAGAAGGGTGTCTCTGCAGTGCCAACCTATGTACAAGTAGAGGGAAGAGGGAGAAGGAGGCATCCTTACAGATGCCATGTGTCCCTAAGATGCAGTGAAGTGGGATCATCAGGGGAGAAGCACAGCACTCATGAAAGCACTGGAGGTTGGATGGGGTCAGTAGAAACGTCACTGCTCTCCATCATCCCGTGTGAAGCAGGGAACAGCTGGTGGAGGCAGCTGCCTCCAACTGCCACACAAGCAGAAGGCACCAGGAAAAAAGGATGTCTAAGTCAACTGAATTGAAAGATAAACTATTGTTCTTTGTAATAAAATAAAAATTATTTTCCATGCTATTTTCACTTTTACATACTATTACATATCTATTCTAGTGCTGCATATCATGCACTTCTGTAGCCCTGTCATGGAAAAATGTTGGACAAAAATTGAAGAAAATATTTTTTAACATTTTGGAGGGACAACTTTTGGTTACTTTCTAATGAAACATTCATAGGAAGAAATATAATAACATGAAGAATTTGATAACCATTTTTGATGAATTCTGGTTAATATTTGGGGATTTTTTTTGATCAGCTGTCTGGTAGAATCGCGTACTTCTTCTTCCTTACTTCCAGAAAGCAACATAAGTAAATCCACTTGTTTCAACATGGCAGTATAAATTAAACTGTTCATTTTATTTCTCCAGGAAATCCATTACTGTATTTTATCTATAATCATAGAATGCTCAAAATGTATAATATCCATTTCACTAATAGCATTAAAATACTAATAGTGATATGCTTATGGAAAAGGCTTATTATTAAGGTATTTAGACACAGCTGGACAGCCATTCTGAAAAGTTTGTGTTCTGTGAAAGCAATAGCTTGCTTTAAAAAAAAAAAAAAAGTTCATTTTTACATTTCATCAGAAACTAAATGGGTTGCAAAACTGCTCAGTCCCATGGTTTCTGGAGAGGGAATGGTGAAAGATACAGAGAAATTTATGTGAGAAATTCCCAGAATAGAAGTGGCACTAAAAATGCAGATATTACTTATTTCAGGTACATCCCTTCACTTCAGCAAGAGCCATGCATGTACTCATCTGAGGGCAAAATTTAAGTCTTTTATGAATAGGTCTAAACTAGTTTGAAGCATTTTTTGAAAGAAATAGATTTCTCAAGTGAAACTATTCTAGGCTCCACATTAAAGGCGACATGTATCCCCTCTGTCTGCATGACATTCAAGATAGCATTAAATATACAGAAAAAAACAAAACATCATCACTCACAAACATTGTTATGTTTTGGAACACCTCTTCATACTGCATGGAATTTACAATTTGAAGACTATCACTGTAAGATTCATTCAGTATAATGACCCCTGGGAATATTTTCCCTGGAATGAGAACAGAGAATATTAATTAATTAGAAAGCATTCAAGCGAGTCAGGTTTCACCTTAGAGTTCTCCAGCTTTCAGAGTTGGGGAAATTCAATGCAGAAGTCAATCATCAGTGTTATTTTTCATACACTGGAGGAATCAGTAGGGGACAAATCTTTGCTTAACCAATTCAGCTACAACAGGAGAAGTACTTTGGCTACCTGGGAAGCAGGCAGGATCCTGGGCTGAACCAAACTGGCCAGACTATGAAACTGAATAATGTTAAACCGTAAGCATGGCCTGAAGTTAACGAAAGACTCCATCTAAGGTGTTACAACATTTAGTGAGAAAATACCTATATTAAGGACTCCAAATTTGCAGCTACTAAGCAGCTAACGTGGTTCACTATACCTGAGAAAGCAATTCGGTGTTTACCTGCTTCTTTAGGCTCACAAGTAAATTTGAGAATTGTGCTTGCTGGCACTTAAATAAGAAGCCCCATTTGCTCACACCCTTGGACTTCAGCCGCATCTCAGAGATGCATTTCAACAGGACTTTGATGAGTGTTTAGCAGTAGGGAAAGTCAAGCCGGTTGTTCAGAGGTCTTCATGGGTTTGGGCCTTTTTAAATCCCAGCCATTAATACTGATGTCAGGTTTACACTTGCATTTTTTCCTGCTTTCCACTCATTTTAATCTCCAGCACCCCTGACAGAGAACTCACCTTCTTTTCCTAACACATTAATCTCTTTGGCTGTTACTGTTTTGTAAGATAACAATCTAGGTCATTGTAGCAGTGGCTCTCTGCAAAGCAAGGCATTATTCAGCAGTCACTTCCCCAGACATTGTTTTCAGTTATAACATGAGAACAAAGGATATTGGAAGAAAAATTTACCTAAGCAGTTATCTGTGAAGTAACTAAAAATATAGATTGCCCTTCTGCAACTCACCTCTGTGACAATCCTGGTTGCTATAGTAGAATCCATACTGGCACTGGCAGGTAAAAGTGCTATTTAAAGCAACACATTTAGCCGATTTTTCTCCACAAGGTTGTGACTTACAAAAGTCCTCTGATAGAAAGATGAAAGATATTTACGTCAGGATTTCTATCAAATTGCAATACCCAGTCCATATATAAAGTAGCTCATATATTAAATAGTTCGTATATACTTCTACTAAAATAAACTACCAGGTATGTTTTATAGACTACAGGTGCAATTAAAGAGCACATGGCTATGTCTTGCTTGCTTAATGTCTGTATAGTAACTGTTTTCCCTACGCAATCCAACAGGATATCACAGTGAGGACATAAAGTAAGGCTGAAATTCATTGTCTGTCATACTGAGCATTCACAATCTAACTCTACTTAATACAACTAAAACCAAAACAAACAAAAAAGTATATCGAGGGTTGCCAAAATCAGTGACTAGGTTAGAAAAAGGCAGACTACAACAGCCTGTGCATCTTTAATACTGCACTGGTATGTACTTGCCTTATTGTAACATAGCGTTATGGTAGGGTCCTTTACTGCAGACATATTAATAAAATGAAGGCTCCCAAGTTAATCATCACAGTATACATACCTCAGTAGATATCAGAGCATGCTGCTATAGAATTTGGTGCAGGGCTTACAGCGTCACCATAATATGACTAACTATATTAACTGGCCACTATACCATACTTCTACAGCAGTAAAACTTTGGAGATTTGTGCTGACTGCTGGCTTCTACTTACTTACTGGAGTTGTTGCTGAAGACGATGTTGTGTTCACTCCCAGAAAAGGGAAAATAATGTAATATGGCAGCCCTGTTAGTCCCTTGGTTACAATGAGGCCATCGAGGGCAGCATGGTATGGTGCCTCAAAACCTTTCCCAAACCTGCTTCTGCTTTGCCGTGTACTCTAGCCAGTGCCTTGCCCTTATTTCCTGCAACCTGTTGCTCAGTCTGACTTACCCTGCATGTCTGCCTGTGATGTGGCTTATCTGGCAACCTCTCATTCCACTTGATTTGCCCTCTCCCTGCAAATATTCTCTGTCCAAAAGCTCTGCAGGCTCCACACATCTCTCTCTCCCCCCAAATGCCAAGCTTGCCATTGCTACCCCAAGACAAGGGCAAGGTTCTTGTTTTCACCCTCACAGCATCTTCAGTGTATCCAGACCATCCTGTGGCTTATGCCTCTGTCCTGAGCCAACCGAGGTCCTCTTCAACTCCAACATGTTTAAACACTTGGAAGACTAATAACACTACAGGAAAACTTCCAGCTAATCTTTCCTTGAAAATCATTATGTGAGAGGCTATCCTGGAAACATGCACAGCAATACGAAGGAGAAAACTCTTAGAAAGATGTGACAGCAGATGCACCAGAAGAAAGAAATTTAGGGAGCAGTAGGACATTAGAATAATCTCAAATATATTTTAAATTTCATTTTTTATAGAATACGCTCTTTGCCTAAAATGGTCACAGTTATACTTTCCCTAAATAGTTATATATTCTCTAAGGATTTTAATGTATTTCAAATCCATACATAATTAATTTGTTTATAAGTAATTAAAAGTTATATTTCAATATATGTTATATGTAGGATGGCAATTACAGTTCTCTTCCAAGTCACCAAATTCTGCTTTTTACCCTGCCTGGTTTCATTCACTTAACTCCATAGGTACGTTCTCATAGATGAGGTAGAGATTTTCTGTGCAATGGGGGAAAATAAAGTACAACTTTTACATCCCCAAAAAGTGGAAATGAAAACACTTAATGATATTTTGTTGACTAGAGGGCTTATCTCTGGATATTGTGTTTCCAGAGCTCCTACTGAAGTCAAATTCTTTTTGTAAAGGCAGAGACCCTGAGCAGAAAGCAACAAAGCTTGTGAAATCATCCCCAACACTTTCCCCTTGCAGCAAAGGCCAGTAGGGAAGAATGGAGGGGAGACACAGCATTGACTGGAAGCTCTTTGTCTCCCCTGGAACGTCGCACTGGGATAGGGGCTTGGTGGGGCACAGAGGATTCCTGGAGGGACTGTTCTGTTGCCTCCAGTCATGTCCCCTGCCACTCAGCACCATGCTGATGTGTGCCCTGGCTCCCTCCCTGCAATTGCTCCAAGCAGGCACAGGAAAAATTCCTGCAGATCCTGGTCATGGGCTTACACTGAGCATCTCAACTGCAGGGATCCTCTTGCACCCAGGACTGGTGCGGGAGACAGACACCAAGCAGGAAAAGAACCACCTCTTCAGATCTTCCCCAACACTTTCCCTTTGCAGCAAAAGCCAGCAGGGAAAGACCAAAGACTGGAGAGGATTGACAGTGAAAATTGTGAAGCAACAACTGTTGCTGCGTGACAAGGATGTGTGAAACTGATGTGGGTCTTCAGGTCTGTTCAAGAAGACAAAGGCACCAAGCAGGAGGGGACAGGATTGCTGAAAACACCATCAACACATTTCCCTTGCAGTAACCACCAGGAGGATATGAGAAGAAAGGCAGGAGAGAAAAACAAGAATTCATCTGGTGGTCAGCAAATCCGCCTGGAAAGAAACTTGGCGAAAACTAGGCAGGGGAACACACCCTGCCTGTGGGGATGCGTGTCTCCTTGCAGGAAAG
>VYXH01010786.1:0-13878 GCA_013397275.1 Burhinus bistriatus
GTTTCTATGATTCTATAAAAAGAAATTCCACCTTTGGCATGAATTTCTTACATTTAGTCACGACACCAAGCACCATCTTGAGAAACAGAGATCCAGCACAGTTAAAGGTACAACCAATTAAGGAGGACATGCCAGCCCAACACCTTCATGTATTTAAGTCTTGTTTTAATTCAGAAATGTTTCCTGACTTTCATGAATATCTGTGTTATTTATAAGCTTTTGCTAAGTACTGTTGATGAAAACTTTTCAATCTGTGCACTGTTTGCAAACTGTTTGCTTCAAATCATCACTATTCATCATATGTGTTAGCTCACGTGGCCTGAGTTGTTTGGGTTTTTTTTTTTTTTTGCATCCTGCTTGGATGTCTCAGATACATTCATAGGAAAATAATGAGTAGTACTTCTTCAGTACAATCTTTTTAACATTCAGAAATGTTTTCCGGAACGGAAAACAGTTCTCTAATTCACAACTAAGCAGAATATGAAGAGTGCGACCTGTTGAATAGAAGAGCTCTAAATTAGAATCTAAATTAGATTCGATTATTCTGAAATATATTCATGAATATTTTACTTAGTCAAACCTATGCAGTAAAATATTTAAAAAGGTAGGCCTGACCCACACTAGAAATAACTTCAATGTTCAGTATGAATAATGACAGACACTTTATGCAATAGAATTTCTCTCTGCATTCGTATTATGCCCATGTACATTACTAGCATTTTTCATTACTGAAATACGTGACACCACAGAAATGTATAATCTTTACAAGTGAATGTACTTGAAGACCCAAGGTTCAAAAGCAATAAAACATGTAGATGTCGTTACTCAGATGACTTAAGTTAGGCTTAACATAATGTAAAGGTTAGCCTAACAGATCCAACTTTTCCTCAAGAACTGTTTCCCAGAATAACAGAATTACCTGACTTTCCAACATCACGCCCTGAATTTCTTTAAAATGGTACCTTCTCAAAATTACTAATTCCCAATTTAACTCAATCTAAAGTAAGGATTTTTAATATTCCAAATTATCTTTTTTTTTAATGCTTGCCATAATGTAATCTAGTTTTGTTAATTTTTGTTGATAAATGACATGAATGATTTTAACTTTAGAATTTCATAGTGGCAATAATCTAGAGCATCAAACACATGTTTGTTCAAAGAATTTTAAAATTATTCAATTATTAAAAGAATCTGATTTCTGCAATACTTTTGCACTCTTCTACCAAAACCAGTTTGTGATGAATTTTTATCACAAAAAAAGGGAAAGGCTTTCAGAAGTGAAGAAGTATGTTTTGACAGTTATTTGAAAAGAAGAATGAAATAATAGTGCCAGAAAATGAAAGTTGCAAAGTGCTGAGCTTTCAAAAATGATGTGGAGATCATATTGAAGAGGATGAAATAGAGTAACGAAGACGGATAGCTGAAGAGCGGAAGCTGGACAGAAAGTGTACTTCGGTATGGTAATCTGTTGAAATTCTCAAAAAGTGAATCAGAGCTCTATTTTAATAGAATATGAATGATTTATACATATCTCACAATCTACTCTCCAGAAGCATAAGCAAAAAAATGTTTTTAACCTTTTGGCATGATCAACTCCACATCACATCTCTGCTGTGAAACTTTAATGTTCTTTCAGGCTTATCTCCAGCTGCAAAATGATTATGGCAAGTACCTGAACCTCTTTAGCTAGTCTTACTACAGCTCTTTTTATTTGTTCCGCTTTGTGGTTTTTGCAAGTAAAGTACACTGTCAGCACCATTTAAGGGCGCCATTTGAAGTTAGATGCCTCGCACTTTTTTCAGTGGCAATAACTATATATACTGTAGTAAATAGAAGATATAAAAGCAGACGTGTAAGTGGGAAACCTTGATCTATGCATGTTTCTGAGAAGCATCTAGGCATTAACTCAGGAAGGAATAGTGTGGAAATCTTGCATATTCTTTCACTATTCATTTCCTCAGTACCTAAAAATATTCCTTTGCTTCACCATTAAGCGAAGCGTGATGAAGGCAAGGTGAGCCAGCGTGAAATCAGAGGATGCACTTCTTTTTCAGAACTAAAATATCCAAATACATCAGTGTGTACTGACAACCGTACGTAAGGACCTGGGTTCAAGGGAGGTGTGAGCTGGTGGTTTCCTTGGAAGTGGAAGAGGATTTACGTGATTTTGGGGAAGAAGCAGGATTTTGGGAGAGGGCTTCTTTTAACTTCAAGGAGCAGAGAATGGAGACTCCCATTGCTCTGACCAAACCTCGGTGTCCAGCAATAAGCAAATCTTTGTGAGGTGCTTTATGGTCCGACTATGTTCCGCATGCTCCTGTCTTCTCTTTTACGCATGTACAAATGAGGACTACAATGATTATTCTTTTTTCTATTCCCTTTTTCAGTGAAACAAGTTAATTATAACTATTTTTAGAGTTTATTTTTTCCCCTTCTCTGTTCCCTTTAAACTTTAGTTGACAGACTTCCAAGCCTGCTTTCTCGTGTGCTGTAAATAAAACAAAAGAATCAGAGTTGGAAGATTTCTCCTACACTTATATAAGATGCGCAGAGAACAAATTCCAAAGGAGACAGTCACAGATGTCCTCAGTATGGAAGACTACATTTGGCTTAAGTTCTAGGATTAATGACTGTGCAGTTAGTTATTGTTAAAATTGGATTTGCTGTCAAGTTTGTTAAAAAGTATCAGTAATTAAGCTTGAAAATATTTTCTTCCTATATAAGCTAATGCGGTCATATCTTTGAAGTCATCATGCATCATGATTTGGTTGGTACAGCCCAGATTTTAGAGGCATCTTTGGCTATTCTTTTCAAATAATTGAAATGCCTTAGTGTTTTCATTTGATCAGTTAATTTTTTATGTATTGAAAAAAAAAATTAGACCTTCTAATGCCACATAGAAGTAGCTTATGTATAACAGAAACTAATAATTCTGTGGAATGACTGTTCTTGATGAACAGTGCTTGGAGAGAAAAGCTAAGGACCACAACACAGTCAAAGCTTCTGTTTGGAGTACTAATGAGTCTCCTTCTCCACACCAGAATGAAACAAATAGGACTTAAAGTTACTCAGAGAAACCCTTCCTGTTAAGATACAGGAATGTGTTCCAGTTAAATCAGATGCTGACAGCAGAGAAATTCTGCAAAGCAAAGAAAAAAAATGCTGTCTTTTCAAACTACTTGCCTTGGCCTAGAAATTATATAGGAGGCAGATGTGGTCTGTAGGGCTGTTCAGAAACAGTCAGGTTGGGACATGCAGGAGAAAGTCACAGCAGGTTCTGTTAGCCACAGCGGAACTCGGGTCAGTCTCAGTCGGGATTCTAACGATGGTAGAAACTGTAGACCCCCTCCTCCTTACTCTGTCTGCTCACGTGTGGAAGGCGAGACACTCGCTTATAAGACAGTACATCTAGGCAGCAGGGGTACGTGGAATTATCAGCTTTAAGCTAAGCAGACAGATTTTGTAGCTGAGTTTTGGGTGGGTTTTGGTTTTTTTTCCATTGTTACTGTTGTTGCAAACTGGGTAATTTTATGACTGTCTGATGGAAGAGTAAGACTCAAGTGCCAGATCCAACACTCGGAGATACTATGGTTTAATAACTCCCATGGGTCAGCCAAAACTTTTTAGTGAACCACTCATCTTCTCACTTGAGTTGTATAGCCAGGTTTCTCTTCCTGATAAAACTTTGATGAACTTTCCCTTGAACAGCTGCATGGAAGCAGTATTTGATGGAAGGCTCAATTTCAAACTGATGCAATAGACTTCAAACAAGCTTTCCAGAACCAAGGTCTTGCTAATTGCCCTATAGCTCCTTCTTAATGTCTGCAAATAAAACAGTTACACAGATTCCAAATTGCTCCTCTTGAAAGCTGGATATTAATTAAGCTTTTTCCTATAAAAGTACCTTAAGCATCTTTGCCCACTCACTTTCTTATTTGTTTATGCACTTGCACTATAAAAATAGTTCATTAAAAGAAAAATGGAGATCATATTCAGATGCAGAATAAAGTCTCCTCAGTTACCGAGCTTGAAATGTTGCCATAAAAAACAATGCTTTCTGATGAGACACATTTTGTAATGTTTAATGAAAGGTAAAATGAAGACTTAAAAAAATGATAGATCATAAAAAATCCCATACTTAATGCAGCACAAGGGAGAGAGATTCACGGTTCTGGTGCATGCACATTTAAGAAGTGGTTTCTGTGGCATATCTGCTTTAATTCAGTGGAGTTTGCAAAATATGTTTTAGATGCAGAGTAACACTGGTTCAGTTTTTTCCTCCTCATTTTTAGCCCTGAATTCCCTCTCTTTCCTAAATTTATATATATATATATATATATACGTAACGTGTGATATGCACATATGTATTTGTCATATTCAGGTAGAGAGCTAGACAGAGCATTCTTTGTTTCAGCACTCTCTAAATTTCTATGAACATGTAGGGGTTTTTTGGTATTTTTTTAGCTAATGGCAATGCTTTTATTTGAGATCCAGTGAGCAGGGCATCTCACAGGTCCCACGGCCACATAAAAGATCCTTGGAGACATTCAAAACTAGACTGGACATGTCTCTGAGCAACCTGGTCTAGTCTAACCACCTTCGAGCAGGAGGTTGGATTAGGGATCTCCAGAGGTCCCTTCCAACCCAAATTATCCTGTGATTCTGCTATACTTTCTTTTATGTAGGCAAGCTGGGAAAGATTTAGTGCTGGTATAAAGTTGTTAACAGGACCAGATTCCCTATATGGCTTATTTTGGAAGGGAAGAACTTAGCAACATTAGTCCAAAATGCAAAGGAAGGTAGTCAGCTCTTCTACAGAAAAGACCTGAATGGATTGTCTTGGTTCTTGTAATTTAAAATTAATAAGAGAATTATGAGGTTTAAATTGGTCAAGAGATATTAAAAATGAGTGGAATCCAGAGACAACTGATTGATGGTAAAAGGAGGCAATAGCAGGATTATGAATAAATAAAGTGAAGGTAGTTCTTTTTGTTCAGGAAGACTTTTGGTGAAATTAAGGGAAATATGAGAGCAAGTATGTGATCTAGGTTAGCACACTATTATTATTCACCTCCAATAGATATATATCCAATCTTCTTTCAGGTGACTAGTGAAGAATTTATTCATGCTATCTTATTCTAGTCACCAGAACACAGCAACATTTCAACAAAAACTTTCTCAACTAAATGAATTGAAATGCGTCACACACCGGGAAGATCAGAGTTCACATGTCGTATATATGAATTCTTTCCTCTAGTATGACATTTAAAAAACCCAGATACCATTTCTAAGTGGGTATCTAATAGGCTCTACATTAAAGTTCCCATCCTAAAAATTCAGTATATAATCAACATAGAATTTTGCAAAAACATTTCTATGAATTTATCTATTAGTTATTCAAAGATAATTCTTGCAGCTCATGTAATCTATTGTTTTCACCAAGGATATTGGCACAAAAATAAGACCATATCAGCAGAAGTAAGCGATGACAAAAAATTTGGGATTCATTATCAAGGTAGAGAAATATTGGATTAATATACAAAAGGAATTTCTGGCCATGAAGACTGGAAAAAACTGCCATAGGATGAAATCTGGAGGAAGGTTTAAAAGTTTTGAAAGTCTGTTATAAGATGAAGTCTTCTCAGCAGAAAACAAAAGACAGGAAAGACACAGACATCAGTTGGCTCACAATGGCTGTGACCCACCAGAGCAAGGCTGTCAGGAGAAAGCACACTGGGATGTTTTAGGCGGGATTTCTCCATATAAAGAGGGAAATTTTAATGCCGTTGTAATAGACCTGGAATACAATGTACACCATTCAAGTGAGGTATTAAAATTAGAACAGGGTTACTAGACTGGAAGAATAGAGAAACTACTTAAAAAAAAAAAAAAAAGGATTAAAAGCTTGCTTTCTTTAGACTAGCAAAATGAAAGCTAGCAGAGCATGTAATTATTGCTTATAAATATCTACAGGCAGGTAAATTCCAGGAAGAGATAGACGCTAAAGGACAAATGGGGTATAAACTGATCATAAATATGGTTAGGCAGGGAATTAGAAGAAGCCTGAGAGGAAGACGATTAATGCAGATCAGCTGTTCACTTGGAGCAGCGGGGACAGATCACATAACTACTTTTAAGAGGGAGTTTGATAAATGCATGACTGGGGTGATATGACATGACTTCCTGCCATGATTGAGGACTGGAACTGATTACCCAGGAGATCAGTTCCTAAGTGGATAGATAATTGGTGGAGAGATGGGGGAATAAGCCAAGCAGCACATAGTGTTGGGACCTGAATAGAGAGAAAGCCAGAGATTAGAATTCATTTAACCATTTAAGAGGTAGATATAAGGTTTAAGAGAGTCTTCTATGTTCACCTTGTAGACAACGCAGGGGAATCGGCAATTTCAAAGAGCATTTCATCCCACCAAAACAGAACCATATAAAAACAGGAGATGAATTATCTTCTGAAGTGTGTTTTCTTTTTTTAGGTCCTTCTCTGTTGAAAATAGCATGATCTTAAAGGGCAATCTTAGAAAGCCAAGCCTAGTTTTTCAATAGCTGTAGTTAGTTGAAATAAATCTTGCCACGTCTAAGGGAAAATGTGTGAATCAATGGGGAGCTGTAGAGGGGGATGTGAGAAATTCTGCTGCAGAGAGGAAAATAAGGACAGTGGTTTAGCTTAATTCCTGTAGTTTTATAATAGCCTTGATAACTATTTGGCATTCAAATTACTTTTGCAAGTGATTTCCTCGGCAGTAGAATTGAGTTGACAATGACAGCAGATTCATCAGAGAATGCCTGCTAGAGATATATGTTGGAAGAGTTGAAAGGTGAACATTTCATCTAGGGTTAAGAAAATAATTTTCTTCTCATTTTCCGTCAATGTTTCTTAAAGTTACAAAGCTGTTGCTACCTAATCTTTACTTGCATTTGGTCTTAGGAGAAATAGAAGTTTATGCACATATTTTAAGAAATTAATTTTAAGAAATTAATTTTTGGACCAACTAACTGTCCTCTATCACATTTACTATAAAAACACGATTTTTTCTTATGCTCATCAGAGTGCTGAGTTCTGCACAAGTCTGCAACTGTGCACAGGATCTTTTCCTTTAATATTGTCCTTTGGTATATTATAGGCAATTACCATAATACAGAAAATGCACTTACAACAGCATTTTGCAATTTCCTCAAAACCATACTGACATCAAAGCTTGTGAGACACACGAATGAAGAATTTCAAATGCATGCCAAATTGGGCAAAAAGACAAGGGGGCAAGATCAATAGCAAATACCAAGGAAAAGGAAAACACTTCTTTCTTATGTAAAGAAACAGTGATTCTCAGCAAAGATCATTAAACATTGCATTGTTCCTGCCATGCCATCAGATGAGAGCTTTCTATTGAATTTCTGTAGGGAGTTGTTTGTCTGTGAGGGTTCTCTTAGCTGTGACCAGAAAGCCAGTTCAAAGTTACTTTCAAAATACCTGTCACACAAGCACACGTATGAACACCCCTTGTCCTTTCACTTCTTCTAGGGGTCATACTCCTCACCTGGGAAATATTATGTCTTCCTACCTCCCGCACTGATCTTACCCAAAGTACTCAAATGGAAGAACTACTTATATATCTAGGCAATGGATGAAACACCGATATCAGCTGTTACCCTCTCCTAAGGCAGATCCTAATAGCAGTGGTTTATCTCTTGTGTCAGGTGGCAGAAGCCATCGAAGAAAACATCTACTGTTGTCTTCCATGGTTGCCCTCACTTTGTCACAAGCTATATGCAGTCCCAGTTGAAGTGATAGAACCCCTCATTGTAGAAGTGAAGCCCTCTCACCAAGAAGGTGAAAAACCACAAGCTTTGTGTTCTGATCATTGTAAGTGATGTCTCAATTATGTCAGTATTTCTTTCAGCGGAGAAGATTTTGTCGTTTCGGAAGGAAAGAGGTTGAATAGCGATGTATGAAGTTCTGCTGCCACATCAACTCATGCCACAGTTTCCAATTCCCCTGGAAACAATAACTGATGTATAAAATTTGTATAAGACTTGATACTATGCCACTTATTTCAAGCACTCAAGCTAGGGTAGGCAACACACAGTGCTATCTCAGCAGGAGAGTTACTTGTCTTTAAAGAAGTGGATGTCCAGCTGGCTTCCTGGAGCTGTTGCCTTGCAATTGGCCATTCCAAGGAAATATTCACTGCAGTGAATTTACTGAGCCTAGACAAAGTTGGCCTGGTTGGGTTAGTTTGTTGGCACATTTGCATTCTGCAGCAGAAAGAGGTTTGTTTTAATTACTTAGAAGTGTTGCATGCACACAAATCATTACCAACCATTTGCTTGTAATGCAGACACACTGGGGGAAAAGTTTCTGCCAAGCGAATGTGACTGGGCCAGTATTTTACTGTGATTGCTATCTTGCAACTGAAAAATCAGAGGGGTTTATTACTTTTTGGATTGGATTTGGCTTCCCAATTCCCCCTAACATTGCTGGGTTATACACTTGACCTGAACATCTGCAACAGAGTGAGGAAAGGAGAGGGTTCCCTTCACACAGGTAACCCTCCCTCCAGCACTGGAGCTGCCTTGTATTTCAAATGTTTCAGAGCAAAGGAGGGCGGATTAGGTACAACAACTACCAAAAAAAAAAAAAAAAAAAGGGAACTGGTGTTTCAAGTCCTTTTTCCAGTCCTAAAACTTTGCTCAGTGTGCATTAATATATAGATACTTGTGGTTGGACAGTGCCTGGAGGAACCACCAGTAATAACTGATATATAAAGAGAGTTAGTGTTCAGACATCTCATCCGCAGGCATGACAATTGTATAAATACAAAGTAAATGGTTGTGCCTACTCTGAGATGCCTTTTTCTTGATGGATGAGACATAAAAGGTGGCTGACACAAACAAGAGGACTAGATGGAAGAGAAAAGGAAAAGCTTTTGGCTGTAACAAGCTGCAATAATACACACCAGCTGTGTGCTCCATTTTTAGTCCATTGGTAGCAGAAAGCACATTACTCCCAGCTTACTACATAGACAGTCTCTGATGTGATAGTCACGAATTTCCCAGCCACACACGTGGGTTTTTTTTCTTACAGCCTGCCATTTTCTAGGATTTCTGCCAAACTGGAGAGTGGATGGGGCCAGACTCGGTGCAGAGGCTGTGGAGATCCAGCCGTTTGGGCTGGACCGTGTCATTGTGTTGGAGGAGATGGGGATGGTCAGACTTAGCACTACATAATGAATTATTGTGCGTCTTTGGAGCTGTGGTAGCTGTCTGTGTGCATCCTCTTAATTAACTGCATTTTGTCTTCGGTAAAATTCAGGTTTGATTAAATGACTGTGGGTTAAGAGCACGGACAGACTGTTACTACAGGCAGGAAACATGTGTTGTACCAGGTCTGACTGGCAGAGGAACTGCACTGTTCTGGAGCCACAGCAGGATAATCCACAGTGCCCAGAGTGACTCCAGAGGCTGTGTTTGGGCAGTTGAACTTTATTTCCGAGATAATTGAGTCACAGCATAATTCCTCTGCTTGCTTGAAGCACCTCACAGTGTGTAAGACTTCTGTGCAGGGTTGGCTGATGTGGTGCAGGATTGATAGGAGACTTGTTTGCCTAGTGGTGGTTAGAGACCAGCCAGAAGATGGTGGGACGTGTGAATCTGGAGATGATCTGTACATTATGATATTTAATGTGACAAACACCAAGTTTCCAAATGTAAAACTGCAAATGAAACCCTAATGGTAGAATTTTTTTCCAAATCAAGACACCTATACAGGGGTGACATGTCTCCTGAAACCTCCATGATAGTCACAAGAGGAGTGGAACTCGTCTAACCATAGTTTTCTGGTACCATCTGAGACACATTTGAGGTACATCTCAGGTATATGTATGTAGCTGTCAGATATAACAGAGGGGCTGGAGGAGGTTGTTTAGCTTCTTGAGAGGAAGGTGAAGAACAGAC
The DNA here is from genome assembly GCA_013397275.1 of Burhinus bistriatus. Lineage (NCBI taxonomy): Eukaryota > Metazoa > Chordata > Aves > Charadriiformes > Burhinidae > Burhinus > Burhinus bistriatus. Next base: position 9,970 of record VYXH01010786.1, read on the forward strand.
AGGATACCTAAGAGCACCTAAATTGGATTATTCTGCCTAGGCAACAGAACAGGGTGAGATCTGGTCAAAGCAACTTAGAGAGCAATCCTGGGCGCACTACAATACTGAGTTGCACCTAGTTCCCACTGACTGCCTTGCTTAGATCTCCATTACCTGGAGTGGGAGCTTGAGTACCTTGCTGACGTTTAGTAACCTGCATCTTAGCACCTCAGTTTAAGAGCCTCAGTCTGGAGGTCTGCCCCATCCAGTCTTCCCCTGCTTCATTTCCCCCACTTACAAAATGTATCTAACAAAACTTCTTTCTGTCAAAATGCTCTGTCCTGCCTACTTGGACTATATTTTTTCTGACCAGCCCACATCCTGCTATGTATCTGCAAAAAGCCTTTGTCCGACACGGAGGTTTCCATAAATTAACACAAATAATAAATAAGTACTTTAATACTTAAAACACTTATATAGATTTTCAGAAATAAAAATACTTCAGGTAGTGCCATGAGCACACTTTTCCAATCCCCTGTTCCCCTTCCAGTGCTCATGACCTGTCTGTTGTGTCTGGCTATTTCAGATCTTAAATCTTTAGAAGACTCCTCTTCACCCTCTCACAATACTTTAGTACTTCAAAATTACTTTTCCTCATTGTCCCAGCAACTTTCAATGATGTGACAGGCATGAAAACTCCCAATTAACTTCATATAAGTCCTTCCACTAATTCCAATAAAAATGTAAATCACCATTAACGATTCCTTTGCATGGTTAAATATGAAAAAGGAGAAGAATGGCTCTTCTGTTTTAATAGCCTAGACTGAAAATAAGGGTTTACTATGCTGATCAGAGACTTAAAATAAATGTACCTGCTCTAAAATCTAGGCAGCAGTTCACTGTACAAGCATGATATTTAATCACAGCAGGGTGGTCAGACTTCTGAGGATGTTATAGCTGTGTTAAGACTAAAAATAGAGATGAGTTAATACTAAAGTACCAACCTGCTTTTTCAATGATGTGTACTCAAATGTTAAGCACCTTAACCTACTGCCTTAAAGACATGTGGCTTGAATATTTATTACATGCAAAAGGATGAAGACATCTCATGTAGTGTTTGCCTCTGGTACACGGTTAGCTTCTGTATTTTCTCTTACCAAACTCTTGTTCACACAGAAAAAAAACCCTGTAGATCAATTTGAGCCGGGTTTTATACTCCTGCAGTCTGCTTGTCCTTGGGTGGGCCCCCAAGCTGTGTGCAGAGCTTGAGGGGAGTTTGGGTACTGAGCCAAGGTCAGAAGGATGGATGGGAAGCTTGGAAGAAGGAAGGCTGAGGCTGTCTAAGATCATTCCCAAACTTGCTTTTCATGAAGCAGGGAAGAGATAGCTATGATGTGCTCTTTGGACTTGCATAGCAACAACCACGTCTTTAAGCTCTCTGATGTGCTTCATGTAGCCATCAGCAGTGTATGCAGCTTTTGGCAGGGCTTGCATGAAGTGCGGGGAAGATGTCCTTGTGGGCTGGAACTGATTGCAACAATAATGCTCCTCCAGGGAAGATAGAAGTACCTCTCTCCCCCCTTCTCTGAGTCAGTCCTCAAACCTCTGTGTGCTCTTCTCCACGCCATGGTGGCAGAACGTTTGGGCTGCCTGGCTGCAATTAGCACTGTCACTATGCCGATACAAAGTGAGGAGCAGCACTTTGTTGATGGCTCATGAAATTATGTGGGGTAGAACAGAGCCATGTAGGTGATTCTGATGGGAGCTGCCAGGACCAACCAAGAAGACTTTATTCCATGTTAAAAAGCAAATTACAAAACCCCTAGACTGCACTTTTTGGAGCCTTCATCTGGTACGTTCTGGTGAAAACGGAATTATAGATGTTCTGGCTAGCAAGAAATATTTTTATCTTACCACTCTACTGTTTATGAGTGCTAGAGCCAGGACCTGGTTTCGGAATATCTGGAGAAAACAACCAGGCCTTGGACATATAATATGAATCCCTGTGTCCATGCAGAGGGAAGACCAAGGAGAGTGCTTCATTAACAGCTTCTTCTATCTTTCCAGAGACACTGCTTCAGAAGGATTAATACTACTAACTAGCTGTGGGACCTGAGTTCAACACATTTACTGGGAAAAAATTGCTGAATTCACTTCCTCTGTGATCATTCTCCTTTTGTGTTTGCTTTGGCAGACCTTCTAGTGAATAAGCGCATTGCCACGTTGCTACATGGATAATATTTACCCCTCAAGTTTCTTTTAACTCAATATTGGTATTTAAAAGAGGCATTGTAGTTCTCCTAAGCTATTTCTTAAATTCCTAACATTTGCAAAGAACCACAAACGTGTTTAGCCTGGGCCTGAATGTCAGTTTTTCTGGGTGCTCCTTAAATGGCTCTGTATTTGTTGTCCGATCTTTGTTGCTTACTATCTAAATTTTTTTCATTTCTATGCTATATCTTGTTAACAAAAGGGAGGTTTTGTGTCTCCAATTGCTCTTCAAAGTGAAGGTTCTTGATCTCCACCTGCATCTTTTCTGTGCCTGTTGCTTTGTCCTGTCTCTAGATGAGGACCTCTATTGTGCCTGCAGGTTGATTCTATTTTAGTGTTGGGCTTGCTCCATCCCTTCCAAGATTTCCTACAGACCCTAATAAACCTCTGCCCTTCTTCCCACAGCTTCTTTCAAACAGGCTTTTTGTCAGGTCTGGGGCTGGCCCTGGGAATGGTTCAGAGAATGCTCCTGTGGAGTCCTGCTCTATAATTCTTACCAACAACTTAGAGTTTGCTTCCAGAAACACATTTCTTCCCCTCCCATAATTTGTGAGCCTTCAAAGATTAGACTAGAATAGCATAGACTATTTCAGTTGGAAGGGACCTACAATGATCATGTACATCAACTGCAAGTACTATCCCTGATCCAGCATGCCTGCTAGATGCAGTGAAACGTACAGCAAAGCATGCAGGAAAATGAAGCTTCCTACCGGATTTCCACCTTTGTTCTGGTTTACCGTGACAGTTGTTTAGCTTATTTGTTTTGAGCCCCTCACTACAAGAAAGACATTGAGGTGCTGGAGTGTGTCCAGAGAAGGGCAACGAAGCTGCTGAAGGGTCTAGAGAACAAGTCCTATGAGAAGCGACTGAGGGAACTGCGGTTGTTTAGCCTGGAGAAGAGGTGGCTGAGGGGAGATGTTATCGCTCTCTACAACTACCTGGAAGGAGGTTGTAGCAAGGTGGAGGTCAATCTCTTCTCCCAAGAAACAAGCAATAGGATGAGAGGAAATGGCCTCAAATTGTGCCAGGGGAGGTTTAGATTGGGTATTAGGAAGAATTTCTTCACCGAAAGGGTTGTCGAGCATTGGAACAGGTTGCCCACGGAAGTGGTGGGATCGCCATCCCTGGAGGTATTGAAAAGACAGGTAGACATAGTGCTGAAGGACATGGTTTAGTGGTGATTTTGTCAGTGTTAGGTTGATGGTTGGACTCAATGATCTTAAAAGTCCCTTCCAACCTAGGGGATTCTATGATTCCCTCCACCTCACCCCTCTTAACTCTGTGGATTGGGGCAGGGGGGAAGGGAAGAAAATATTTTTCATGAGGAATGAACAGTCCTGTAAACTCATCCCACAGCAGCTGAACTCACAGAATCACAGAATCACAGAATTACAGGGGTTGGAAGGGACCTCTGGAGATCATCTAGTCCAAACTTCCTGCCAGAGCAGGATCACCTAGAGCAGGTTGCACAGGACAGCATCCAGGTGGGTTTGGAATATCTCCAGAGTTGGAGACTCCACCACCTCTCTGGGCAACCTGTTCCAGTGCTCTGCCACCCTCAAAGTCAAGAAGTTCCTCCTCATGTTTACATGGAACTTCCTATGGTCAAGTTTGTGCCCGTTACCTCTTGTCCTATCACTGGGCACCACTGAAGTAACA
>VYXH01010786.1:13963-24742 GCA_013397275.1 Burhinus bistriatus
ACCCCTCCCAGTTTTGTGTCATCAGCAAACTTGCTGATGGTACCCTCTACCCCTTCATCCAGGTCATTGATGAATGTGTTGAACAGGACTAGACCCAGTACTGACCCCTGGGGAACACCGCTTGTCAAAGACCTCCATCTAGACTCTGTGTCACTATCCACAACCCTCTGAGCTCTAACTCAACTCGCAGCTCCCAGATGGGAACGTTACAAAGCCCTACTGACAGCGTGCAATGTCCAGAAAGAACGACTGGAGAGACATGAGTGCTGTAGCTGACTCTGAACTACCCTTCCGAGCTGTTTAATTCTCTCTATTCACCTGCACTGACTTGGTTATTACCTAAGTTAGACGGTTGGTAGCATGCTACTCTTGTTAAGCGTTACAACTGACACCTAAAGTAATCACTCTATACGTGGCTCTTTCTTCCATAGCAATAAGTGGGGATTTTAGAATTCCTGTGTCTAATGGAAGTGTTATTAGGATATCGCGAGGTGCTTTCCTGCCTCTCTTAGAGGAGCTGTATAATAGCTGAGATTGATGTGTGTTGACAACAGAGATCATAGGCTGAATTATTATTCATATTACAGCGAGATGTAGAGTGCTTAGCTCCATTGAGTTAAACCGTGCATGAAGATAAAACAAGAGAAGATCTCTTCTTTTTGCAGTCTTGGAATAAAACAAGTGAAGGATACAACAAAGAAAGGAGGAATGTTACCTGGTGATCATGAGGTAATCGTGGTCGCTGGGACTACTGGACTGCTGAAAGAATGTCCTCATTTTTCACATCAGAAACTATTTCAGAAAATATTAGGCAGAATTTTTAACATAACGAATGAAAGAAAATGGTGTTCTCTTGTACTCACAGGGCACAATTCACGAAAGGGAAGTATCTAAATTTGTTAAATAAATTATCCACCTGGAAGTAATTGCCAGCCTCATTTTTTCTGTTGTCCTTCAGAGCACTCAGGTATGAACTCATAGCTCAAAGACACTCAGGAGTAATTTTAGATATAGCTGAAGAACAGCATTCTCCACTTAAATGGCGTGGTTCAGTGCATCTTTCAGCGTGACTTCACTCACAGCAATGTGATGGCACTGAAACGTCATCACTTCTCAAAATAGCTAGTTTCATGAGCAAATGAACAATAAAGCCTAGTTTCCCATGGATTCATAAGGGGGAATGAATTCTCTAACTTTTAGTAAGAGTGAGGCCAGGTTGGAGTGACTGGTAGGGTCTCTCACTCAAATGCTTTCTACACAAGAAGGCAGTTGAGATGCACACAGATTCATAGTCATAGTCACCCACACAGAGCAATGGCTTTGGCCTTGTTTTCTTGAGAAACCAGACAGAAAATTTCAAAAAAACCCCACTATTTTTTTCCAGTCCTCACAATTTTACTCATCTCCTGTGTACTGTATCCATCAGTCATTTGAATAACTGAATTCCCTACCTTATTTATAAGCTCTCTTAGAACAAGAAGTGCAGACTTCATGTTTCAGACTCACAGTTGTCCTATTTCTTCACAATGTATGTTTCTTCTTGATTAAGTATCTGAAGAGCAGCAATAAAGAAGAAAAAAATAAGAGGAGCATGGTCTAATCTCATAGAATATCAAGTTCTAAATTAATTTCAAAGGAAAGTGTGACTAAAGAGTGATAAAAGGGGTAGAAGGCAAGTTAGACTTACAGTTAGGATTGTGTTAAGTTACCCAGTAGGTGTCTTATGGGAAAGAACTAGATATCAACAATGTGATGTATTTTCTACAGCTCTTCAATGTAAATTAGCACTATAACTGGAGAAATGGAGATGGGTGCAGTACTTGGAGAGCGTGCAGAGAAGTAACTAAATGGTTCCAATGGCAATGAAATATCAGCACCAGCGGGTGTTACTAACAGAGTTCCTCAAATAAACGTTTTGAGGCTGGTCATGTTTCATATTTTCTTTTATAAATTGGCATAAAACTGGGGGCTTGAGCATAATATTAACTTATGATAGTAATGACGCATCCTCCATGCAAAGGGAGTTGGGTCATCTCTGATGGGAGAGAAGATAAGCAAGGCATGCTTCAACCACTATTTTTTGGTGACAAGTCCCCTAATTCCCACTGTGCTGCTTCTGATGCTGGCAGAGGTCATCACAAAGACAGTGGTGAAGGACTTTGGCTTTTCTCAGGAAGACAGAACTGGGCATGGAGGCTGCATGTGTCACGTGTCATTTGTTTTCCAATATCAAATGTGCATGCTGCAAAACTCCTGCTTTCTTTGACCACCACTCACCATAGGCGTAGGCATTCAATCACTACAAGGGCATAAACAGAACTAGGAATTGGCAGTTATTGCTGCATCAGGTCTCCACTTAGAGGTGTAGGGAACATTTCACCATGTCTCTCACTCTGAATTAATTATCTATAGCTCCTCTGTTTTTGTTCTGTGCCCACTAAAGGAATCAAACAGTCCAGAAGAGAGACATGCGTGGAAGAAGAATAAGCCCTCATATTTATGGGCCCATGTAAATCCAAGAAAATTATTTAATGTGGATTTATATTGTACATGAAAACGACTTGTCACCACCACTGCCTGCAGTCAAAATGGTTTGGATACAAGCTTTTGGTTTTTACCTTCCACGGATGTTTACACTTTAATTTGATCACTTCTTTTACCTTGCTGTTACAGAGCAGGAGGTCTAGGTTTTGGCCTGAAACATTCCCTATTACAGGAAAATCTATTTAATGTTCTTGTGTATTAACAGCTCACGTGAACCAATGTATAACTGATTCCTTAGTCCACATTAAGGGTGTTGTCCAGGGTACGTTATGTAAGTTGTACACTAAAACAGAAGCTTTGGCCCGTGCTCTCACCCCTTATACCCGTTCTTTGTCTTCCCCTTGTGCAATATGTCTTGGTCTAGCGCTTGAAGTTTGGAATAGAATGGCTGAAATAAAAGGCCTATTATGGCATTTTGGGAATTATTACTGCTTGCTCTATCTTCAGTTCTTCCCTTTGGGCTGTTTTCCTTTTGTGCTGTTTTTCCTTTGTTGTTTTGAAAGGGCTGGTGCGTACGCACAATGTCATGTCTTCTCAAGTGTACTCAGGAAAGGGACTTCCACCAGCTCCCTTGGCAATGTGTAAGAGCAGTCCTTCTTCTCTCCAAGCAACGACTTTCAGAAAGTTACTGGAAATTTCTCTAAGGTCACCTCATTCATCCTTCTCCACAAGAGCTTTAATGCTGTAAAGTCTAGGTCTGAAATATGACAATCCAAGGCTGTCTTTCCTTTTTGCAGATTACCTTTTCTATAAATATTACTTCTCTCATCCCAGTCCTCCCCTTGTTAGTAGCTATTAATGTCTTAATAACACTAGCTTTCATTAGGAAAATGCATTTCACCTTCTATCACATTCAGATCAGAACCGATCTTTTTTTAAACTTCGGAGAAGAGATTTTTTCCAGGAGATGCTTGCTATTCAGAGATTGTATTTCACACTGCAATTGAAAGGGATTTAATCACCCATTTATAATAATTAGAGCTGTCGTGTTTTTGTTCTTAATACATTTTGTGAATGACTAACCGCAGCACCTCCCAGCTGGCCTCAGTAATGCTTGATGGGGCTCTTTGCCCCACCAGGTCCAGAAAGTTTCATAAAAAGAGTAATTTCAAATAATGGAAGTTAAAAGGGTGATGTGTAAAGTCTTTATTTGACACACCTATTCAAGTCATTTGTCATGCCATGGAATTGCTGGAATAGAACTATAAGAGTTGAAAGAATGAAGTGTTATGTTGTCTTCCACGATTCAGTGTTTTATTTACCCTGTTACCTTATTTTTGAATAACATTTTAGACCTACCTGACCTAAGACAACCGGAAATTTTAGCCTCAGGCTGCATTTACCAGCTAAAGAGCATGACTGTGTTATACCAGGGGAATCTATAATGGTATAATAGCTTAATAGGCAGGCTAAAATGTAATTAATCATCTAGTAAGAACTGGGAAATAGCTTTAGTTGGTCACCCTGTGTAGCAGGAGCTGGTTAGTAAGAGAATCAATGAGTTTAAAGTTATGTCATTTCTCTCACCACTTGACCTAAACATCTTACTGTGGTCATTTACTCACTTATTTATTCATGCTTTCATTCATTTATTTATGTTCTCAGCATCACTAAGCATCAGTCTCTTGATTTTGAAATCTGTGTTTTCTTCTGTTTCTGGCACTTTTCAACGTGTTACATGGGCTTGTACTTGGGTGTTTTGATGAATGGAATATGAAAGTGCTAATGGAAGACTAACTCTTTACCTGATTAATCACACTCTAAAATTCAAAGGAAAGAATAATTAGAAAAGGATGTTTGTGAAAAATATGTTTGCCAAGTAGCTTTACCAGTACCTAGAGCATGCCAGCTCAAGCCAGCTGGTTACTTTCTTGATAAAAGAAACGCAGTATATTTTTTGCTTCTGGATGTCAGTAGAGCAGTTGAATTGATTCAGTGTCAACTTTTCTAATGACGCAAGAAAAATCGGGAATTAACATACATATTGTAAAATGTGCAAGCAAATAGATAAACTGGGGACGAATGTGTTTTTTATGAAAAGAGAAGCTAACTTCTTTCAAAAGGGAACTTGATCCAATTCCAGAATAGATTAGATAACGTGTGTGTCCTACTGGAGGAGGTCTGTGGATCTGGAGGCTGAAGAGGTTCTTCTCAGTTCTGCTTTCTTGTGGAGTGAGGGAAGGAGGTGATATATTCAGAGTCACAGAACAGGAATAAAGCTTCAGTAATAGCATCTTGAATGCATCCATCCAGCTGAGACTGAGGTAGTAGGCAAAGCCAGAGATAACTTTTTTGAGATAAGGCACGCATCTGCGCCTGGACATCTGTTGGTTGTGTGGACGCAGAAGAAAGGAGTGTCCCAGAGGTATTGCCAGAGCAGAAGCAAAAAGTTTCAAGCATTCAGCACAGATAGAACCCACCAACACTTAGATATTTATTTGTAGTAAGTGCTGAACATGCATATTATTATAGGGAGGCACTGGATCCTTCAGGTACTGTTGGTATACAAAGAATACCCATAATACAAACAATGGCACGCACCAGTAGACTTTAGAATGGGGTGTTTCAGGCACTGTCTTACACTCTGCCAGCCTTAAGCAGATGAGCACAAATTGAATTTCATGCTAACTTGCTCTGGGCAATAAGCACCCAAGTTTTTAATTAAGTTTTAGTGAATTAAGATAACTTAATTATTTTTTTTTCCCATGCAGTTCATAGATATGGCAAAAATGTTTTGATAGCAATATTAATATGCTCCAAAGTCTGCATATATGACAGACAATGTTGCTGGTGTCATTAGTGATACTGGTGAAATAACCACGTGCTGGTTGTGAAAGCTGACAAAGTGACTGTAACAAATAAATAAATAGGCTGGTATAGAATAAATTGGTAAAAACAACAGAATTCAAGTATTTAGAAGCAACTAGAAGGGGATGGGAGGAAAAACACTGAAAACAGGAAGGAAAGAAGCATGAAACTTTTTACAGTGAGGGTGCACAAATACTGAAACTGTTTGCCCAGAGAGGTTGTTGAGTCTCCATCCTTGGAGATATTCAAATCCCAGTTGGACATGACGCTAAGCAACATCCCTTAGCTGTTCCCAGGGTGGTTGGATGATCCCCAAAGGTTCCTTCCATTCCCATGGGGAGTGCGGACATGAACATATATATACACCAAAAAACCCCTCCAATAAGTGGATGCTAACACTTATACAGAACATGTGACATACAAGTTGTACATCATATATGATTACCAGGTCTGTGAAGGTCAGTTCTTTCCCTTAAGATAGGCAATGGGGAAAGCACAGATTCAGAAGGAAGAAACCCAAGGTTTTGTTTCCAGAGCTGTTTTTTGACCTGCAACATAACCATGGAAAAGCCTCTGAGGTTTTATTGTCTATTGGTAATGCCAGAGAGTCAACTGTGTCTCAACATGTCTGTTTGGAGGAACACCTCCATCTCAGCAGGAGCTGCCAAAGGTGCCTGGTATTGACTTAGTCCTTTGCTCAGTGGATGAGAAGAGCAAGGGACCACTCTCTAAAAAGAAAGTTGTGTTGGTCCGTTCACCATGTCAGGATATGCTTGAAAAATGGTGTGGTTTTGGCACATGTCATGAGGTAAGGGCTGGGCCAAGAAGATAAGTAGAGCCCCATATACTTGTGTGTAAGGTGTCTGGATTGCTCTTGCTTGTCCTTGTATGCACCTTCCTCAACCGGAGCCACAGGGAATTAAGCAGGCAGCAGGCTCAAGAAGGGACCTAACCAGTCAAATTGCTTTTCAGCGTCAAAGGCTGAGAGGGTGGCTCATAAGCTCCATCACCTTTTCTCTTGTAGAGCACTTGTTCAAATCTAGAGTGGGTCAACATTGACCAAATTGTCTTCACTTCAGGAGCAAATGAAGACATGATTAAATCCTGTTTTAAAGGAGACTGTGTGACTACACACATAAATTGCTGCTCTCACCTGTCTGTCATTCCTACCAGTCTTCCACCATAGTGGAAGTTTGCGGTGCAGAGCATGGGCTGTGGGGCTGCAGTCCAGCCTACAGATTCTGTTCGTTGTGATATAAAAAGAGGAAAGGGTGAGAACAACATTTCCTGAAAGTAGCCAAATAAACTGAAAATATCAGGGAAGAGAAAAGAAAAGTGGGTTTATGCCCTCTGGTTTTTCAATGGAATTTTCTGATTAATGTTTCAATTATGGATGTACTGCTTATGGCTTGTTATGCTAGTATTTTTCTTTTTTTAAAATCTGAGTATTTTTATTGCTTTTTTTATTTTAAATACTGTCTTAGTGAACCTTGAAACAATGACTGAATATTTTTAATCTTCAGAGACATACAAACTATTAACAGAAAGCAGAAGCATAGCTAGAAGAAAGAGAAAGAAAGAAAAAGAAGAAAATGGAAAAAAAAAGAAAAAAAGAAAAAGAAAAAAGCAAACTAAACCCCCCCAAATGAAACCCTTGAGAATTTTAAGAAAGGTGTTTAGTATGAATTTTTTTTAAAATTGATGGGTGGGGAAACAAGTATTGTTGAGGCACATGGAAGAAATATCATTCTTGGATCCTATACATGAGGATGCTGCATGAATAAAGGACACAAAACTGCCAAAACATGGGATCTGAGTGCCAAAGTCACAAAGAAGATACGGCATAAAATGCAGCATCTGCAGACCGGCTCAGTGCCATGGAAGGAGAGACAATCCTGAATTTGAATGGGGAACCAGATTGCAGAAAGAGCCTCATCTGGTCTTCTGCAAATATTTGACTGTAAAAACCCAACTGAGCTGTGAGTTTCCATTTGGTTTTGTTGTCATTCCTAATGAATTAGGGGAGAGAAGATGGGAAAGGAGGGAAAGAGGATAGTACAGAAAGCTTGTGAGAGAGGAGGAAATATTTGAGTGTCTGGACAGTCCTGAGGGTTTTGGAGTCAGATGAGGAGGGAGTCTGAAAAGAAATAGAGCAAAGTGTATCTTGTTGATGGGCTGCAATTTTCATGGAATCATAGAAGAGAGAACTGTAGAGAGAAGAAGGACAGAAAACTTGTTCTGGTGAAGATGTACAGCCCAACACAGCTGTCTGGGAGAGCACTGCTCTCTCTTCACAATACAGCAGGGTTTTAGGCAGAAAAGAAAGAAAGAGAAACATTTTCTGTCTTCAAAGAGGGCTGGGCGTCCAAAGAGAGCTCTAAGGAGAGTTGTGATATATTATGTTGAACTAGCCATCAATGATGACCAGACTGATTTAAGGCTGTTATGGAAGATGTGTCCAAGAGGTAGGACAGTGAGAAATGTGAGCCAAGATTACAGCTGTCTCCAAGAAAAAGGAGAATAAAGCCTGATGGGGCACTAACCAAGGGCTGTGGAAGAGAAGTCACTGGAGGGGCAGGGTGGGTAGGGACAGTAGACTAAAGCAAGACAGGTAGCTGAAAAGCCCTCAAAAGGGAGAGCGATAAAAAGAAAAAAAACCCCACAACCTAGGAGCAGTGGCTGTTAATGTTGAAGGAATCTGACAATCACATAGGCAGAAACGAAAAAAAGAGACATAGAAAAACAGTGAAAAAATAAAGCATGGAGAGAATATTCATTAAAGGAAGGAAAAAAAAAGTCTCGTATCATTAGAGATTTTTCTAGAGATGGGGTGTTGTCCTCCTGCCTCTATTTGTTACGGTTCTTGGACTGAAGTCCAAAACCAAAGCAGAAAAGGACAATCCAGCCAAACTTCATCTGGCAGATTATCACGGATTCCTGGCAAACTGCTGTGAATGTGCCTCACTTGCATTTTCTTACAGCCCTCACCAGCAGCTCCTTCAGCTTCTCCAGTAATGAAGCTGAGTCTCTCTCATTTACACATATTGAAGCCATTCCATTTTAGCATAAATAATTAATTATTCATTGGAGCAGGAGCTAGGAGAAAGTGTCCTGCGTCCCAGGTGAATGCCCAAACTACTGTATTATGGAGAAATTCCCACTTTCTCTTGCTCATTAGGTATTAATTCAGCTATGCAAAGCCGAGCAGTGTCAACAGAGGTAAATGAAATGGCTGTGTCCCAAATAACCATGCAATGCACTGAGGAAGGCATCTCCAAAGAATAAGGTGAAAAGCCTCATGTCAAGCCCTCTGTCTACTTCTTTTGAAGCAGAACTTGGAACATTGTCATAGTTTAACCCCAGCCGGCAACTAAGGACCATGCAGCTGCTCGCTCACTCCCCCCCCCCGGTGGGATCAGGAGAGAGAATCGGAAGGGTTAAAGTGAGAACACTTTCATAGCCCCATACTAGCTACTGTGAAGAAGATTAACTCTGTCTCAACCAAACCCAGCATAAACAGGAAGGTGTAGCCACATGAGTACAGAGTTTTCTTGGGCTGAGGTCTTTCGTTTACACCTGGGGCATATATTTGTTAAATTACAGATTTACTCATACAGAGATAATAAAAACGTCTGTGTGAACGGCCATCTTTTGTTGCAGAACTTATGTCTTTGATTCTTAAAGAAGAATTTCTAAGAAAAAGAGAGAGAAAACATAATGCCTGGAGACTGTCTAATCCCCTACCCGCAGTGCTATCAGCAACTTTCGTCTACGGACTCTTTTTCAGAAGTGAAGATTGCAGGTGGAAAAGAGAAATAAAATAGCAGGACATGAGCGAGTCAGAGTGATACTGCTTTAAATATGGGTGTTTCATGTGCCTGCAGTACCTCCTAGTGCCTTGGTACCCAGAGCACTGTGGAATATATTTGCAAAAGGTAAACCAAAGGGTAGAACAAATAAGATAATTTTCACATCTGGGCTAGTCAATGAAATATGGTCATGTAAAACTAATCTCAACATGCAGCAATTGATGAACATTTTGAGGAAAAACAGACATAATATCACCATTGCTGCGAACGCCAGCTATTTGGGAGCGTAAGTCACTAAAAGATCTTTACAGAGTCTGTCTATTAGACAGCACAGCTGCAATGACCCCATCATCTCCTCCAGCCTCTGTTGGGGACTTCCTCACTATAAGCACTGATTGAAAGGACAAATCTTTGTCCATGCAGAAAAGCTTCCACGGCATTGTCTGTGCAGTGCGGAGAGGAAGGTGGAGGAAGATCATCAGGAGGAGAAGTGCAGGCAACAAGTTTGGTGCCAGGTCTAAGTTCACCTGTACCTGGTCACATTGAGCAATTTGCCATACCAAGGGGAGGAAACATAGAAAATATTTGCCACAGACTTTTAGAAGCATAGAATCATAGACTGGCTTGGGTTGGAAGGGACCTTTGAAGATGACCTGGTTCCAATACCCCTGCCATGAGCAGGGACATCCTTCACTAGATCAGGTGGCTCAAAGCCCCATTCAACCTGACCTTGAACACTTCCAACACTGGGGCATCCACAACTTCTCTGGGCAATCTGGTCCAGTGTTTCACCACCCTCAGTGTAAAGAATTTCTTACTTATATCTAATCTAAACCTACTCTCTCTCAGTTTAAAACCATTGCCCCTTTTCCTGTCAACTACAGGCCTTGGCAAAAAGTCTTGCTCTGTCTTTCGTATAAGCCCTCTCTATATATTGAAAGGCTGCAATAAGNTCCAACACTGGGGCATCCACAACTTCTCTGGGCAATCTGGTCCAGTGTTTCACCACCCTCAGTGTAAAGAATTTCTTACTTATATCTAATCTAAACCTACTCTCTCTCAGTTTAAAACCATTGCCCCTTTTCCTGTCAACTACAGGCCTTGGCAAAAAGTCTTGCTCTGTCTTTCGTATAAGCCCTCTCTATATATTGAAAGGCTGCAATAAGGTCTCCCCAGAGCCTTCTCTTCACCAGGCTGAACAATCCCAACTCTCTCAGCCTTTCTTCATAGCAGAGATGTTCCAGCCCTCTGATCATCTCTGTGGCCTCCTCTGGACCTGCTCTAACAGGTCCATGTCCTTCTTATATTGGGGGCTCCAGAGCTGGACAAAATATTCCAGGTGGTGTTTCACCAGAGTGGAGCAGAGGGGCAGAATCCCCTCCGTCAACCTGCTGGCCACACTTCTTTTGATGCAGCCCAAGATGTGGTTGGCTTTCTAGGCTGTGAGCACACATTGTCGGCTAATGTCCAGCTTTTCATCCTCCAGTACCTTCAAGTCCTTCTTGGCAGGGCTGTTCTCAATGCCTCATCCCCCAGCTTGTATTGATACCGGGCATTGCCCTGAGCCAGGTGCAGGACCTTGCACTTGGCCTTGTTGAACCTCATGAGGTTCACATGG
>VYXH01010786.1:41438-141764 GCA_013397275.1 Burhinus bistriatus
TTATTTTTTTTTTTTTTTTTGTAACAGAAATAAAACAGAGAGAAAACATTAGGGGTTTAATGACAGCATTGTTTGGGAGTTGGTAGTCAGACTCGAGGAGCTTAAACAGATGACCTAACAGAGGAGGTGGGTGTAATGCATTCTGTTGCACTGGCTAACATATTCTAAGCCTCTTGGCTGCAGGGGAGAGAATGTAAAAAAACCCAAACCCAACCAAAACCCAAAACAAATCCCAGAAATAATCCCGGTTAGATGAAGAAGTGATTTCAGCTCTGTTGCTGCTGAGCAGCCCCTCCCTGCTTGTCCCCATCTTCACTCCTATATCAAGGTGAAAACAAGAAATCAGTAAGCCAGGAGTAGTGTCAGCGTGGAACATTTTCCAGGCTGCCTTTGTCTGCTCGCTAATAATGAAAGTCTATTTATAGCTCAGTGCAGAGCAGGGAGAGTGTGCTGTGGGTGACAACGTGATATGGATTTCACAGTCCATCAGTTTGGATTTCAAGTTTACAGTCCGCTTTCGGACTAATTGAGAAGTCAGACACTGTTTTGGGACGTTACAGGCAATGCAAAACAGGGCACTTGGTGCTTATTTAGCGAGCATTTGGGGTCAGGTTGGCTGGGGCGACGTCAGAGCACTCCGAGATCAGTCAGGTTGTGCACAGTGGCCTGAGAAAACCCATCTCATGGAGAGAGGTTTTGCATGCTGAGCATCAAGGTGCTCGTGGGCTTGGTATCCGTCATAGCCCATCGCTTTGTGGTGGTAATAATTAGGAGAAGTCCCAGATTAGACTGCAGCCTGGCCCTGGGACCAGGCACTGTAGACATGGCAGGGGCATGGTTGCACCCATGCAGTAGAACCTCCCAACTATCTCTCTTCCTTCTGCCTCTCCTGGGCCTCGCCACTGGGGCCACCCGTGCCCTGTCCCTACAGCTGTTTCTGGGGTTTCACAGTGAAAGGGTGCCAAAACCCATGTAACAACAAAAGGGGAAAGGGGGGAGTTGTTTTGGCACAGCCCAACTTCATCATTCCCCCTTCACTGTGCTGGCACAGCTGAAGGGTGGCATCAGGACAAAAATGGGAAATTACTGGGAGAGAAAGATATAGCTCCCCGCAGCGAGGAAAGGGGACACACGGGGAGCTGGAGAACAGCAGATTGCACTAGTGGCACGGCTCTGAAAAACAGCTCCCGCTCCAGAAGATTAACATTTTAAGTTGACAAAAATTGGAAAAAGAAATAGAGGCACAGAGGTTGAGCTGATTTCCTGGCAGAGTGAGAAACAGAAGCTGACTCTTCTCCATCTCAGTCCAGTCAATCACATAGATTTACTCAGGAGTGGATCCTGCCACCACCTTGTAGGACCAGAAATACACTTATCCTTTCTGTGGAGGGGCAGAAGAAATGATCCCAGGCTGATCCAGGGTTCTGTGCCCTTCCCATGTGGGGACCACTGTGAAGCATGCTGCAGAAGATGGCCTGACCTCCTGTGGTCGTTGGTGTGGTCATGTGGATGGGTCTCATCCTGTCTGCAGCTTCATTCCTGCACTGGTGCCTCAAGGCTGATTGATTGTACTCAGATTAGTGTAAACGGGCCCCAACTAACAGGGGGAGGAAATACTCAGGGTGGATACTCAGTGGTTCTGAATAACTCCCAAACTTCTGGGAGCGAGCTGCTGTCTGTTCGCAGTGCAGAGACCTGTGTGCCTCTGCTTCTACTTTCCCTTGCTGCAAGTCCAGTCCTGTGGGCTTATTTCCATCCATGTGCCTCCTTTGGACACGTTTTCAGTGAAGTGCTGTCAGACAAGTGTCTTGATGAAGCAGTCCTGCCTGGTGCCTAACCTTTTCCCATTGCCATTTGAGCTGGTAACCCTTGCCCTTGAGGGGGAAAACCCCACACTTAGAGCTCCAGCTCCTCACCATGAGGAATCAAGGATGGAGTCTACACCAGGGGCTATTTTGTCCACACACTTCATTTCCACACAGACTAAAAGTCATAAGTTGAAGTGCAGTTGCCTGTAGCTAGGCATGGCATACCATTGAACTCCGGTGTCTCTAAGATATGGGATCTATGCATGGAATGCAGTACCTAAATTTAAGCCTCTGGATTTCAGAGTTTTAGTCTTTGCTTTTCAGGTTTTTCCATCTCAGGAGTGAATCTGAAGATCCTTCAGGCAGAGCTTATGCTGTCTTGGGGCAAGGAGATAGACTACATGACTTTCTGCATTTTCACCCTATTTTCTAACTAGAAAGACCACATTAAGGCTCAGTGGTTTCATATAAGAGGAATCTGTCTAAAGCATTGCATGTACTAGATCTTTATTTAAAAGTCATTTCCAAACTGTTTTATTTTTGCCTAAGTCTTTAAACTGAAGGTAGCACTAGTTCAGTTACCTATTTATGACCAAAGCTGCTGTCAGCTTCATGGTCAGCTCCTTCAAGGTCCTATGAGGATCCTGAACGCACCCAACACAGTTTTCAATAGGCACCTGGGACAGTGTTCACAGGCGTGTTTAGATACTGAATTTCATCAGCCCAGTGGAAATTCAGGTGCCCACATCTCTTTGTGGGTCTGGCCACTAACGATTTGGCAGTTTGGAAGCTGCTTATTGATCTAGGACTGAGATTTGTCTTGAGATGAGCACTCACCCTACTTTCCACTGCCATGTTCAATTTTCACTTGGATCCAGTGTTTTCTGCAAATTAATTTAGGGTTGAAGTGAAGATGCCATGTTTTGCTTGTTCTTACTTGCGATGTGGTGGGGACTGACATCCTGAACTTGGTCTCTGGAACCAGTGGTGGGTTACCAGCACCCACTTCCCCTCCTTTCAGGCCCATGATGTGGTTGCTTTGCTATATCTTCTCATGCTGATGGAAATACATCTTCTGTGTCAGACCAAAGTCAGCACTGGGTCTGGGCAGTTTGAGGCACTCAGAATGAACAAGTTGACATTGCAAGGCAAGGAAATAATGAACTAGGTCTGATCAGCTTTATTTTAAAACTATAGGGAGATAACAGCACTCAGATAATACAAACTCTAGCATCCACTGAGTTTTAATGCAGGTGGATTTAGAGTCCCTGTTGCCATTTTCAACTTTCTTCTCATTCTGTCCTCTATGTTTTCAGTTAAGTTCACACCCTTTCCATTGATATGTCTGTAATTCAGTTTACTTGACATAGTCCCAATATCTGATAATAAAAAACTTCTTGGCTCTGAGAAAAGCAAACATACTGTAGCTTAGCCTCTCACCATTCCCAACTCTCTCCTTCTGCTCAAACACACACACTGTATTTTTTCAGCCTTAGGAGGAACAGCACTACAGCCACAAGTTACTGTTTTCATGAGTTTGTAAGGTCAGTTATCTGATAAAGCCTCCACACCTCAGATCATATTTGACAACAAAGGCCCCAAGTTGTACCCGATAAGTGAGAAGTGCTGGATTATTCTGCATCCTTGCTGTCAATGACTTGCAATAAAGACATTAAGAAAGGATAAAAGGTAGCTAATTTAGTCAGTGAGGCTAAAAATACTTTTAGAAAATGTAAGGAGCAAATTCCTAAAATGTTCTGATAAGAAGCAGTTTGAGTACAACACGTTGTCACTTGTCAAAAGCATTTTGCTTCTTCCCTTTGCTGAGTAGCCTTTGGGTTCTGCTTTTGCACTGGGTAAAATGCAACCTAGATCATCTAGTGATGACTGTACCGTTTTCTTTCTACTGAAGAATAAAACAGCCCCCTGCTAAGAGAAAAGTACAGCTGCTTCAGGTTTACCAGTTTTATCAGTTGTGTTCCAGGCTTGTAAAATCTCCATCTCCAGCTATCAAGAACAAGGTGAATATCTATATGGCTTCTCTCTGTATTTTGTTCTCAATCAATGGGATATTTTTTTCCCCAGAATCCTAATTTTTTTTGTTAAAAAGGTTTGTCTTCCAAAAGCAGCAGACACCATACCAGATCTGCTCACCAAAGTTCTGCAGGGGCTGGACGAGTTTGCACGCTTTATCTTGCATAAAGATTCTGCCCCTCTACTCTGCTCTGGTGAGACCCCACCTGGAGTACCGCGTCCAGCTCTGGAGCCCTCAGCACATAAAGCAGGTCCAGAGGAGGCCACAAAAATGATCAGAGGGGTGGAACACTTTTCCTATGAGGACAAGCTGAGAGAGTTGGGGTTGTTCAGCCTGGAGAAGAGAAGGCACCAGGGAGACCTTATTGCGGCCTTTCAGTACTTAAAAGGGGTTTATAAGAAAGACGGGGACAAACATTTTAGCAGGGCCTGTTGTGTATAAGACAAGGGGTAATGGTTTAAAACTAAAATAGGGAAGATTCAGACTAGATAGAAGGAAGAAATTTTTTACAGTGAGGGTGGTGGAACACCGGCCCAGGTTATCCAGAGAGGTGGAAGATGCCTCATCCCTGGAAACATTCAAGGTCAGGTTGGACGGGGCTCTGAGCAACCTGGTCGAGTTGAAGCTGTCCCTGCTCATGGCAGGGTTTTTGGACTAGATGGCCTTTAAAGGTCCCTTCCAACCCAAACCACTCTGATTCTATGATTCTATAAGACTCCATGCTTTAATATTACTTGAATTTTCCATCCTCAGGTAGAACTCTTGACAGAATAGGGTTATTTAAAAATTGGAACGATGTTGTGATCACCCTCAAGACTAAACACTAAAAGTAAAATTTTGCCTGGGCCAGGTACAAGATTCATCACTTACATTGACTCTACTCTTCTCTGTAGTAACAACGGTTGCTTACTCAAAGTAACTTGGTCTTGTTCTAACTGATTTGATCTTCATAACCACCTGCAGCTGACTTCCCAGAAAAACAGCTGTTTCCATGCAGATCATGGTGATCATCAGTCCTGATTTCTTTGTCCAAGCCTTGAACCTCCAGCCCGTCACAGTTTCCCACATAGCAACAAGCGCATCAGAGCACTTTGAGTCCCTTCTTTTGAGGGATGCATCCAGAGAGTCTTCAGAGACCTCCAGCACCATCTGCGCGTTTTACATACAGATACCCACTCCTAAAGATAATTCTCTTTCACACATTAATTTTAATTAACAGGCTGTCAGTGGAAGAATTGGTAAGATAATATGGTCCACAGCATCAGCAATAAGCAAATTAGGGCCATAAAACTGATACAGGGCTGGTCAGTGTGATGTACAGAAACCAAGTGTAGAACCAGGCTGGTGCAGCCACACAGTACGATGTTGAACACAGATATGATAAAGGTTTTGGGAACCACATTAGTATGGCACTATGCCAACATGCTCTGCTCATTGGATGCAGAGGCTATTAACATGGGTTCCATTGCTTCCATTTTTGGAGTTATTGTGAGCTCAGACACTGTGAGACACCCCAGAGCTCAAGCAAGAAATGGTGGCAATTGGCACCATGGGAGGTTGTTTCCCAGCAGAAACCATTGGTGTTGGCATACAGGTTGGGGCAAACAGAGGCAGAGGCACGCAGTTTTTTGGCTTTGCCAATATGCTTCTTCATCTGTGTGTCCTGGAGGACACACAATGCCTTTCTCTACAAGGCACAGATGGCTTGGCTGTTTCATACTGAGGGTTTCTCTTCTTGTAGGTAAACTCCTACTCCTAAGAGGTGTGTCATGGGGCAAGCAGAGGCATACTTGTAGGGACAAAAAGAAAGTAATGACTTCTGATGATGCTTTTGGTATCTGAAAGCTGTGGGTGCCACAGTTGTGTGGAAACAGTGATTTGATGTACTCGGCGCAAGGAAGCTGTGTTGGCTCAACCTGATCAAGGATAAAACAACTTCTTTGATCCACTCAGGGTCTTGTTTTTTACTGTATTTTCCAATTCTGCCAGTGGTGAGGGGTGAAGGAGGGGGAGGCGAGGGGGAGCCTGAGAGAGCTGGCAGTGAGTAACAACATATCCAAGCTTTGACAGACTCCGGTGGCATAACTTAATTAACTAATGGCCTGTATAGAGCTGTAATAGGATACGAAAACAGAAAGCTTTTAAGCAAAACTTAAAGCCAATGGCATCAATAACAGTGAGCTGAGGGCACTTACTTCCTCTGTTTTTTCCTGTAAGGCTGGTGACACAGCCCCTCGCCTACACTCTATCCCTAAAGGCGTTTCTCCATCTAGTGTCCCTGGGCAACAATTACAGCCGGCTTGGTCCCAGTATCCCACTTTTGCTCCCATATAGCTCAGAGGTTTCCTCATAAACCCACAGAAGCTTTAAGCGGGGAGAAAGAAGATGGATTCTGGAAGGATGCTCCATGGAGCTGGCCTGGGCTGCAGCCACCTTTGTGAGTGCCTCCAGCCACTGGCTGTTTCTCTGACATTTGGGGGTGGTTTGGTTTTTCTTGCCATCATGAAGCACAAGTAAATTTTGCTCTTCCACTTTTCCTTCAGTGGTGCTCACCCCTTTGAAACTCTTGGTTTCTCAAGTCTGACTATTTGAGGTTGCTTCGTGAAGCTGATATTAACGGCAGGGTTTCAGGCTGCTGGGGCACCCCCTTGCCTACATGCATTTATCTTCAGGGGTGATTTAGTGCATGGGAACTGCCTGCTGCTCTCCAGCATAACCTGCAAACTTCCCACAGCATTATCCCAGCTTGTGGCATACACATGGGCGTATATTCACATAGCTGTGAAGTCTAATGATGCATGTGTTTTAGGCAATATCATGTCTGAAATACGCAGGCTAGCAGAACCTGTCATGTCACCTTCATGACTTGCCTTCTCTGCTGAGCTTTTAATGTGAGTAATTAAACTACAGTCTTTATTTGCACCGCTATTATTAATTTGTCGGATGAAGAAGTCGCCTCTTTTCCAAGCACAGGATCCCTGAGGCCCTAAAGCATGCACATATGGTGACACACCGCTCTGTTCCAGCAAGGTAGGTGGTCGTGCTGTTCTTCCTCTCCTCCCTAAGTTCCTCTCGCATGCGTACCTCATTTATAAAGGCGAGAGTTACAGAATTATTCTCATGTTTCCCTCTCACCACCAGTTTTTTACGTGAGGCCAAACATAGTTTGTTCTGCGGGCTTGTGGGAACTTGCTGGGCATCAGCAACAGCGGTGGCAGAAAGTAAGGGTGGACAGATGGCTCTCAGCCAAACCTCCTGCCTGTCAATGGCTGGCAGCTCCTCTGATATCTGTGGTGTTTTGGAGAGAACGGGCAGAGCACTGCCAGCTCCTATGTTCAGTGTTGCTGGTTGCAACCTGCCAGGGACAACATATGGTCCACAGTACCTACAGAGAGAGTTGGACAGGAGATGGCAGCAGGTCCCCCACTGGGATTCAAGGCATGCCTGATTCTGCTGGCTGGCACTAGCTGAAATGCCACACGGCGAAGTGTCTTGGAGCGCTCCTAAGAGGGCATCCCATAGTCAGAAAAGCGGCGAAGACCTCAGGGAATCAAAAATACTGAGGTTGTGCTCTGTCCTACTTAACACCATTTCACCAAAGGCTTTTGGGAACCATGCTGCACATGTTTCTAATGAAAATGTGACACCTGAGGATTATGTACTTGCTCTACCTGTAGCTGAGAAGAGGAAAGCCATGATACAGCATGGACAGGACAATATCATTTCCTTGCAAAATGATCTAAACTAACAGTTCACATCCTACTTTGGGATGAGCATACCTCTTGGGTGTCTGTCAGCTTTACATGTAAAATTAGAAGACAAAACTCTCTCTTCCCTTAGGACACAATGGGACTGCTACGTAGGTCCATAGTTCATGCTTCCCAGCAACACGGTCATGCTTTGGAGCTCCAGGAGGAGATCCTTAGCCTGGGATGTGTTAAGATAGTCTCAACTGTGTTACAGGAATCCTATTTAAGATGTGGGGAGAGCTGGTCCTGTGACTCTAATAAGATTGATATTCTAGAGTCTATCAGAGAGAGCAGAGAGGCCTGGCCTCTTGTCTGGATCTTGGATGGACCCCCTTGCATGACTTGACAGGTGTTCTTGGAGGCTAACCTTCTGTCCATTCGGGTGGAGGGCAAAAAAGGAGTTTTTGTTCCTCTGTGAAAATGATCTGACTCTGTACTCTTCCCATAGGAACAAGAAACCTGCCAAATTTAGGGAATTTTGATTCCGGACATGAATTCCACAGGTGGTCACAAGACAGCAATGACCATAACACAGGCACAGGAGTAGATACTGCTGCATGGGAGTAGCAGACCCAGAGAACATCTCCGCTGAGGGTGGTTCGTATTGTACATAACTGATCAATTCTGCAAGAGCAGAAATGCTTCCTATTATGGGAAAGACTTCATGTCAATCAAAAATGTGACTGCGGCTCTCAGGCACGTACCTGAAACAACATTTAATTAAATAGCGTCAAGGAGCTTAGCAAAAGATGTCTCCAGAGTCCCAGGGGGATTGTGTTATGACTACACTGTAATTAGTACTTAAGTTATCTGGTTTAGAGTTTACTCATATACCTGTCTAATGTCGTACTCACCACCTCTGCATGGACTGGGTATCTCCATCAGAAAGAAGTGATGAGACATCCTGGTATACTCTTAACATTTCTGGCCAGGAGAACAGTGGTGTCAGCCTGATCGCTTCAGTCCTGTAGTCCGGAGTCTCCGTTATTATGTGAAGTGACTCTTTACAAAATAGTTAATGCTTCCGATTTCCTTCCCATTTTTTGTTTACGTTAGATAGGGCACTGGGTATTCTGTATTGTGATGCAGAACTTAGCACAATATTGTCCAGATCTCAGGTGGGTAAAGACAGTGTTTCGGCATAAAGAGGTGATGACAGTAATTGTCTGGATCAGAGAGATGGAGACCCTTTGTGATAGTCAATAAGACTTCCACATGCCCTCTGGTTGTCATTAAGCACACAGCTTTGAAAGCAGCAAGGAACTTAGCAATTCTAGAAAACCTGAAAATCATTAAAAAGGATAATTTCATAATTAATCACAATTTCCTAATGAAAGGTGAAATGCTAATTATTTCCCCCTAATTACGTTAAAATCTTCAGAGGATTCAAATATTGGCATGACCTATAGTTTACAGAGACCCAGATGACACCCACATACCACCTAATTAGCAATGACTTTCCACAGAAGGCACATCTTTGAAGCATTACATTTTCCACATGCTTTTTCATATTAACACTGTGAAAATAACCCTCCCCTACTCATCACAGGGGATGAGTCAGACACATCATCGCAGAGCACCCAAAACCTTCCCCGACCAGAATAATCCTTGTAACACTTGCTAATAAGTGAAAGTGGAGGGGGTTTATTCTGATCTCCCTGTCAATGGGAGTTAAGTGTGCGTAGGGAGGAGAGAAGACAATTAAAATGAATAATTTGTGTTAGATACACATTATAATGAATACACATTAACCATCAGGGATAATTATCCGGTTGTATTAGTAACGAGGTCCTGCTTTGGTCCACGGCCCTGCAGCCGCAAGATATGGCTTGCCTTGGTTTCCAAAGAGCCACAATGCTTCAGAGATATCCCAGTCGAGCACACAGCTGCTGAGGAGAGCAGGGCTGGCAATTAACCATTAGCGTCAGACCTATGTACGTCCCTCAGCTCAACTATTATTTTTTTTTTCCCTCGTAGGAGGCAAGAAACATGGAACTTCACAGACGCAGAGGTCATGCTTTAGACTGGTTACCTTTTGAAGCAGCATCTTCTTTTCCCATCTGAAGCCTACAGAAAGGAAACAGGACTTTCACTTTGTGTTCTTGCCGGATTTGTCAGCTCTACAAGTTGTTCTGTTTTGTCTAGGATTTAGTCAGTACGGCAATGTGAATAAATCATTCTCATGACAGCACTGAAATACAGACACTCTGATGCACGCTTAGGAAGCAGGGAGTAAACAACAGGCAAAGCGGGAAGTCAAGCTGTACGGAATCACAGAATACCAGTTCGGAAGGGACCTCAGGGATCATCTGGTCCAAGCTTCCCTGGCAAAAGCACAGTCTAGAGAAGCACCCTGTCCAGCTGAGTCTTAACAGTATCCAATGACGGGGAATCCATCACTTCCCTGGGGAGATTATTCCAATGGCTGATTGATGTCATTGTGAAAAATTTTCCTCTTGTGTCCAATTGGAATCTCCCCAGGAGTAACTTGTACCCATTACCCCTCTTCCTTTCCATGTGACTCCTTGTACAAAAGAAGTCTCCATCTTCTTTGTAGCCACCCCTTAAATACTGGAACATGGTGATAGGGTCGCCCTGAAGCCTTTTTTTTCAAGGCTGAACAAACCCAATTGTCTCAGCCTTTCCTCATATGGCAGGCTTCCCAACCCTTGGATAATCTTGGTGGCCTTCCTCTGGACCCTCTCCAGCCTGTCCACATCTTTATTGTTTCCTTATATGTAAAGAAGATTGACATTTCCTGCAGGCTGATGCTCCTAGCTGCAGTTACCAGTAAAGAAAAATCTCCAGGCGTTTTAGATAGTGCCTAGGGAACCTAACAGGAGAGAGGAAAACTGAGTGAAATAAGGCTGATGTGGAAAAAGTTAATCTTTACCTCCCTGATCTGCCTCCCCAAATCTAGTTAACAGAGGTAACAAATAAAGCCACAAGGAGAAGGCACTTTACTTAGAGTTTTTTGGCTTTGTAAAGCCACAGGTCTTTACTTTGACAGAGACTGTTTCATGTTTTTCTCCACCTGCCTAATCCTAGTGGTAGTCTGGGACGTGGTACATCAGCCAGTGCAACTAGGACCTTCTGTGCAAACAATTCCCTTCTGCAGGGGACCTTAGTGGAGTGGGGTAAAACACTAGCAGGAATGGGGACTTCCACTTGTGTCTGAGAGATTTTGTCCTTTTTCCTGGTATAGAGTAGATTCACCTGCCTCGAAAGAGATTGCCATGGGGAAAACCCCACCGTAGGGGAATGGGAACAGAAAGGAGGTTGTTGATTCAGTGTGGGAGCCGTGTTCCCTATCTCACTTAAAGAAACAATATGTGTAGAACTCATTCCAGGCTGAAAAGGAATAAAAAAGAAGTTAATTCGCCTGGCAAGTCTTTTTAAAATGAAGTGTTGGACATTGGGATCCTAAATCCATGTCATCTAAATGTTTAAAGAAATCTGCATTATTGTACTGGTTTTGGCTGGGATAGAGTTAAATTTCTTCATAGTAGCTTGTATGTGGCTATGTTTTGGATTTGTGACGAAAACATAGCTGACGACACTCTGATATTTCAGTTATTGCTGAGCAGTTCTTACACAGCATCAAGGGCTTTTCTGCTCCTCATATCGACCCACCAGTGTGTAGGCTGGGGGTGCACAAGAATTTGGGAGGTGACACAGCTGGAACAGCTGACCCCAGCTGACCAAAGGGATATTCCATACCATATGACATTGTCCTCAGCAATAAAACTGGGTGTGAGGTGAAGGTTAGCTGGGACTGCCTTTGCTCAGTGACTGGCTGGGCATCAGTTGGTTGGTGGCAAGCAATTGGCTTTTTTTGCATTATTTGCATTTCTGTTTTTAGTTTTGTTTTGTTTTCCCTGTTGTTTTCTTTTCTTTTCCCCTCCCTTTTTTATTTATGTCTTTACATTTAACTGTCTTTATGTCAACCCATGAGTTTTCACACTTTCACCCTTCCAATTCTCTCCCCCATCCCACTGGGCAGGGGGGTGAGAGAGCATCTGTGTAGTGCTCAGCTGCCTACTGGGGTTAAACTACAACTTTAGATAATCTAAATGTCTGACCTGTGAGAATTCTCAGCCCCCCACAGCCCGTCACTGATTTCAGGTCACTGAAGACTATGATCCTTCAAGCGATATTCACAGATCACAGAATGGTTGAGATTGGAAGAGACCTCTTGAGATCTTCTAGGCCAACTCCCCTGCTGAAGCAGGGTCAGATACAGCAGGTTGCCCAGGACTTTGTCTGGATGGGCTTTGAATACCTCCAGGGATGAAGATTCCACAATATCTCTAGGCAACCTGTTCCAGTGTTTGACTGCCCTCACAGTGAAAAAATTTTCAAGGTGTACTTTCTTTCTGCATTGAAAGGTGCATGAGCTCCTCAGACATGAGTTTGGTGAGTACTTATATTCTTAAGAAAAATCATAGAGCAAAAAGCATGTAGGTCAGTAAAAAGAGATTCCAGTGCTGCTGGAGGGCTGCTTATTTTACTCCTCATCTTGTAAGTTGTTTCTTCTGTGGTAAATGGAGGTCATTTGCTCTGTCAGGTGCCTGTGGCTAGATGGGCACTCTTTTGCATGAAACAAGAGGATCTGTACTTACACCGAGCAAGCCAATGAAAAAAGCTAATACAGCCATTATGAATAAATAAAAAAAAAAAATTGTATTCTCTAGGAAAGGATGATTTAATAGAAACTGAACCTTCTACCATTAAGGATGAACAACAGCACATTGAGGTTGGAACATGCTTTACCGCAAAACAGAGCAGAAGTGAAAAAAAACCCCATACTTCACCTTATATTTGAGTAACATTTGATACTTGTAGTTATTATAGATGTTACTTATCATGGAGGTAACATGCTGGTTTTAGGCCAGTAAGTGATGACCAGCTCAGGATTGGCAGAAGCTCCCAGAAAAAAAGCCTAAGATCTGGACTAACTGGCAGATGTTGCAGAAGCCAAGCCAAGATGATCAAGCCTGTGAAGCAGGAAAAACAAGGATTGTCTAGGATTATGCCTTAAAATGTGCTACCGGTCCTGGAGAGGCTGTTCCTGTCCCAGAGACAGGAAAACTCTTGAACATTTTTAACCCAGTAGCTATGGTTTCTTCACTGGGGTAACACTTCTTCCAGCAGATTGCTCTGAACAGAGCTGGGTTCAGTAGACGTGTGCCTCTTACTGAAAATTTTACAATAGTACAGTCCACTTCAGCAAACCTGCTGTAGGTTAGAGTTGGTGGTGAAGATAGTAAAAGATGCTTTTTTAACCTTTTTTTCCATGTTCGGCAAATGGATTATTTGATGTGTTATTAGTTTTGCTCCGTAGCTTGTACAGTCCTATTTTATTGAGTAATTTACATGACGTATAGCAGCCACATTCAAATAGATAATATTTGGAGTTATTTTTCATGTTCTTCGATCTCCTCTTGTATCTTCCATCAGCAGAAATGCTTACACCTATTACATACAACATCCACTCACTCATTTTAATCCCCCCCTCCCTCTTAACAAAGGACTTAAAGAAAGGAACAATTTTATTGAATAATTAGCATCATTAATCCTTGCCTGTTGATACCTGAGTCGTCATTCCAGCCCATAAAATTGCTTATATAGCAGCTTTCATGCAATGCCTCACGAAACACTTTACAAATAATAGCTTAATGAAACACAATAGAACAACAAATCATTACCAGAGCAAAAGGACATGTCATAAAATCTTTTTGAACAACGCAAGCGATATCAAACGATTTAAAAACAGATACAGTCTGTGCTCCTTGTACTTCTCAACAGAAGGCAATTCTGTGCATGAGGTGCATAGCAAGTAAGAGCTTTTGAGCCATACAGGTTTCAGGCAAACTATTCTGCAGGCAGATTTTCCTCTGATCCAAACGGATGCCCATAGATTTAAAGAGGCAGATTGTACTTCCATTTAGGATTTATTTTGCAAAGAAATTTGATTTATTCATATCTGAATATAAACAGGACAGGAATTTAAATCACACGAGTATTCCTAGCTAAATTCCTTGTATCTGGCCTTTAATTAATTCCAAGCACTCAATTTCCAAAGTGGAGGAGGCGATTTTGTCCTTATGGGTATCCTGGTGGGGACAGGCTGAGACCCATACATTCAAGGACATCTTAACTGAATGTATAGTGACTTCAACCTTCAAATGTATCTCTGATCCGCTAAATTTCAGGCAGTTAATCCTAAGCAATATGAGTGGGAGAAAATAGAAAAATCTTGTTCTTCTGGACCTTAAGAGGCAAGGGATAATGCTGAAAGTGACATAAACCTGCTCTTTCTTTCTGTTACTTTGTGTAAAGGCAGATCCGAACCACAATCAGTCACAGATGAGCTGTTTCTTTGATTTGTGTTGTCTGTTCTAAGGGGTGGAAGTAATGAAGGTGCAGTGACAATTACACCCTGGCAAAGCCAAAACTGCACCAGGATCCTTGATCCATCCCGATGCACTAAGCAACAGTGCCTTGCATCCTCTTACAGGAAGAGACATATGAAAGTTTTTCAAATCTGAAAGATTTCTCTCCAGGAATGACTGGAAACTGCTTATGATTTACAAGGTATTCTGAAAATGCTTCCCAGAGGCTGTAAACCGGTACAACTGTGGACAACATCGACAAATAATCCCATGAAGAATTGCAGTAATATCCGAGCGAAATACGTCAATAATGTTTTCAAGTCCCAGGTTAGACATCAGTAGCCACCGCCCAGCAATACACCTTCAATAAGATAACGTATATAGCAATACTCACTGCACGGTTGGTTACGCTGAGGCAGCACCGTTGCGCTGAATGGAAGAACGCCTCCCGACAGACTCTGAATCAACTCTTTCCTCTACTGCATAAGGGCAAGGGCGGATTTGCACAAACTGGGGAAGGAATCAGAGTTGTTCAGAGTACAAGAAAGGTGATCAAGTGATGTTATGATACAAAAGGTTGTATTACAATAACGTTTATATCAGGTCGAGTGAGGCGATTCTGCCCCTCTACTCTGCTCTGGTGAGACCCCACCTGGAGTACTGCATCCAGCTATGGGACTCCCAACATAAGAAGGACATGGGCCTGTTGGAGCGAGTCCAGAGGAGGTCAACAAAGATGATCAGAGGACTGGCACACCTCTGCTGTGAGGACAGGCTGAGAGAGTTGGGGTTGTTCAGCTTGGAGAAGAGAAGGCTCCAGGGAGACGTTATAGCAGTCTTCCAGTACCTAAAGGGGCCTACAGGAAAGATGGGGAGGGACTCTTGATCAGGGAGTGTAGCCATAGGACAAGAGCTAAAGGTTTTAAACTGAAAGAGGGGAGATTTAGATTAGGTCTCAGGAAGAAATTTTTCACTATGTGGATGGTGAGACACTGGCACAGGTTGCCCAGAGAAGTTGTGGATGCCCCATCCCTGGAGGTGTTCAAGGCCAGGCTGGATGGGGCTTCGAGCAATCTGCTCTAGCAGGACGTGCCCTTGGCCATGGCATGGGGGTTGGAACTAGATGATCTTTAAGGTTCCTTCCAACTCTAACCATTCCATGATTCTATGATTCCACCATCTAGAAAATCTAGCTGAAGCTGGAACTGGATGCTACAGCAATATAGAGTATCAGGCAAGGTCTGCTAGCCTTAGTGAAGAAATAGGGGAGAAGTAATTTTCTTCAAGTCACACAAGAGATTTGTGTTTATTTTGATTCCAGTGCCAACAGCCTGATTTCTTGGCAATGTTATATGTATTGTATGTAACTGCTTCCTAGTCAAAATGACATAACTTAAATGGGAAAAGTGGCAAGAGAGGACATGGGTTCTAAGTCAAGAACATATGGGAGTTCTGCTGCAAACAAGGATTGTTTGGTGTTCTAAAGCAGTTTCTAGCAGCACTAATGACCTGGAGATGAAAACCACTGTATAAGTGTCTAAGGTGATTATGGAAGTTAGCACAACATGTTAATTTAGTTGAATTTTCTGTGAAGCTGATGAATGTTGTTATTAACATGCTAGACTCTAGTATCCTGTTAAATTTCGAAGAATGATAGAACATAGAACCATAGAACAGCCCAGATTGGAAGGGACCTCAAAAGATCATCTGGTCCAGACTTTAATGATAAAGGGAGCCTAGATGAGAATATCTAGCACCCTCTTCAGTTGTGTCTTGAAAACCTCCAGGGGTGGGGACTCCACCATATCACTAGGGTGGTTGTTCCAGTGTCTTTCTTGGATAAGGGGGACCAGAATGTGACACAGTACTCCAGGTAGAGCCTAGGAAGACCTGAGTAGAGTGGGACAATCATGCCTCTACCTCTTCTAGCAATGCCCCTGTGGATGCAGCCCAGGATCCCATTTGCCTTTGTTACTGCACTATGGTGCACTGCTGACTCCTTTTCAGCTTACTGTCCACCTGGACCCACAGGTCCCTTTCCAGCCACACAGGTCCCAGCCTGTACTGGGCTCTTTGGTTATGTTGTCTCCAGTGCAGGACCTTGCACTTGTTTTTGTCAAACCTCATACAGTTGTTACTTCCCTGTCCAGGTCTCTCTGTAAGACGGCTGTCCCTTCTGATGTGTCCTCCACACCACCCAGTTTATTGTCATCAACAAGCTTAGTGAGGGTACTCTCAATCCCATCATCCAGGGTACCTATGGAAATGTTGAACAGTGTGGGGCCCAGTATGAACCCCTGGGGGACCCCAATTGTGAGAGGCTGCCAGCCCAAGCAAAAACCATTGGTCACCACCCTGTGAGCGTGGTCTGTTACCAGATTTCCAGACCACCCATCCAGTCTGTATCTTGCCAGTTTGTCTAGGTGTAGACTGTGGGAAACAGTGCTGAAAACTTTCCTGAAGTCCAGATCCCCATGTTGACAGAAAATATTATTTTGTCGTACCAGGTGGTCAAGTTAGCCTTGCACCATTTGCCCTTGGTAAATCCATGTTGTAAGCCAAATGAATTCATACTCAAAGTATACGTATGTTTTAAATGTTGGTGTGCTGGCATATTTGTGCATTAAACCCCATGCTCCAAAAAACTGTATTCCCTTTCTCTCAGAGTAGAACAGCCGCTACCCAGCTCACAAGACGGAGGAGAACAAGCACTCTATAACCTTGAGTGAGCCCAAGTACATTCAGCAGTGTAATATACTCTAGAGCTGGTAGTACCCTCCAGAATGAGTACAATGACATAACTCATATAAACAGACCTTCTGCTTTTATAGTTTGCTATTATGCTCCCCACTCACACTGAGTATACTCAATAGCTTTATCTACATGAATTTCAGAAATATGGCCTCATTCCAAGCATAAAAGTAAGGTAACAGAAGATAAAAAAGTGTTTTAAC
This sequence comes from Burhinus bistriatus, assembly GCA_013397275.1. Taxonomy (NCBI): domain Eukaryota; kingdom Metazoa; phylum Chordata; class Aves; order Charadriiformes; family Burhinidae; genus Burhinus; species Burhinus bistriatus. Next base: position 58,380 of record VYXH01010786.1, read on the forward strand.
AAAGTCAAGGACAATGAACTCAAAATGTTGATATATGATGGGGAAAAATTTATCCCAGTTCCCTTATGGATTTGGACAAGACTGCATATATGTGTCCTTCCATTTAGCACCAAATCAATTAAAACATTTTATATTCTTGTTAAATCACTTTTTTAAGTATTTGAGATTCAAGATCCAAATCAAAACAGGTCTGGAAAAAAAGAAAAAAACCCCACTTCTTGTAATTGAAGTGTGTATGGACTGATGTGAAGAGTGACGCACTGGAATCACAAAGGTATGTAGGCTCCTAAATCCTATCCAGCACTTAATCTATCTTATAGCCAGGAATTGCAGGTCTTGATCCTTAACTTTTACAGGCCATAGGAAAAGGAATTAATATTGAATAAATAACCTTTGGTTTTGTCTCTGGAGTGAAAAGGCCATTGAATCTTCTGGCTGACAGTCAGGTGGCAACGGTCTTTCCTTTTACTTGTAGCGACTGCATGTCGCATCGCTTCATGGGGAGAGAGTCGTTATGAACTGTGTGCACAAAACAGAGAAAATAACCTCATCTATCATGTAACAGTCCCAATAATTATCTGTGCACCCAAAGCACTTCCCTTCCACCCACTTCTGCAGATGTTTCTGCGCTTGAAAGTACTAGCAAATTCCTGTCTTTGAACAACATGACATGACAGCTTAGAGCTTTTGCCCATCAAGCTTAATATTCTCTCTGTTTTAGGGGTCAAGTCTAGCTTTTAAGAGGAAAGAACCACAAGTCATCCATATGACAACAGGGAAATTCCTTCCTGCCTTCTCTGCCCATGGACTTACATCTCAAAACAGGATAGGAAAATGAAAAAATAACTAGGTCCTAATAGGACTTCTTTAAATCAAACACCATCCAACTTACCTAGCTGGCATGCCCTCATTCTCCAATGCCACTGGAGTGATCCATCACCTCTAACGAGAAACTGGAAATGGGCTGGGATATTGGCACAGCTGGGTTGGTTTTCTGACATCTCCTCCCCAAAATATGCCGTTCTCCTGTTGGGAGAAGGCTGCTCCTGGCAGCTTAATTCTCATTATCACCCGCAGAGAGCCCCGTGCTGCTGTCACAGCAGCGCTGACCTTTCTACAGTCATCAGTGGTGAGTTCCTTACCTTAACTGTGGCAAAAACTAAAAATGAGGCAGAGAATCCTGAAATCTCCCCAAAGCTCTTACACCCAGGGAAAAAATTTTCCGTGAGAAAGCGATGTTTGTGTCAATAACTCTGGCTTTACGGTTGCAGTGCTTCGCTCCTGCAAAGCCCCTGGAGCTGTGAACCAAATCCTGGGATGCCCATGAAATCCTTACCCAGGCAAAGGCCTCATTGACATCAATGGCCACTTATGCAAAGATAACCCTTCATTGGGATATGAGAGATGTACAAATATCTTTATTCTGCTGAAACCCAGCCGGCTTTGGGGTGACAAGGGACAGAGGAATAAAAATGGTGCAGATACTAAATGGCAGAATAAAATTAGAAAAAAGAAAATGTAACTGATGCTTGAAGAATGTCTTTCTTTAAGAGAACTCTCAGAGAATTGCGCTTGAAATATTTTTTTTGTCCTCTTTAGCTAACTGTTAATTAATAAATACATAATGACTTAAGTTCCAGAGGGTCTAGATGGTCGGTTTCTGCTCTTTGTGCCCCACACATATAACCTTTATGCAAATAATTGGCAGTGTATAGATGTTTATTCACATTAAAATCACCGGAGAATTGAAAACTACACAATACTTTTCTCTAGAACTAACAATATTTGCAATTCTCACTTTCTTCCTCCATCTTATGCGATGTGGAGAGTGCTGAGGCAGTGATATATTTTTAATATTGGTTTAGAAGGCTCCTGCCAATATTCTGCAGCATAGTGAAACCAGAATTCCATGGACTCACATCAGATGACATATCTTCACAGAGCCCACCCCACAGAGGACCATAAAATCAATAAACCGTATTGAAATTAATAAACTGTGAAGGGCAGGATTTAGGCCGCTTGTTGTACAGAAGCAAACAGTGTCCTGTCTGATGTATGGATTAAGAAAACTTCTCCCAACATCTATAGCTTCTCCTGAGAGGGTTGGGTTGGGCTCATTTCGCACTACCAGTGAGATCAGTCAGGAGGGGATGTGAGGTCTGGGCTCACCAGTAGAAGCGTCAGGGGCGGTTTTGGGTAAACAGGATGCATGTGAATGCAGTTTTATTGCTGTAAGTAGGGTGGATATGGATATTCACGTCTGTTCTGGGAAAAAAGGACTCAGGGGCGTTAAGCTATCAGTCATTGCAATGGACATGCAATGTGTCTTGGTGCTTGTTTGAACAAGGTTCTATGGGAAAGAGAGACAGAGTGCTATTACAGGCAGAAGCTGGGTGGTTTTTTTTAGCTCTGGCATTAATTTTTCACCCTGTGTTCCTTCTCTTCAATTTCTAGGAAGAAAAGAAACAGAGCTAACCATGCAAATGTCCCTCTGCTCTGCCTCCAGCTATAAGCTTCAGAGTTATAAGCTTAACAACGGTGAGTTGTAGACCAACCCCCCTTCAATACTTTCTGGCTCAGTGGCTCTGTGAAGACCTCTTTGAAGGTGCAGCTCTTCAAAAAGCCTCTGCGGCAGCACAACAGAAGCGTCTGCTGCTAAATATAGAAATGCACTTGCTTCAAGTGTGGATTGTTTGCTACAGGTTCACGTTTGGCACAGATTTTAAGGAGAAAAAGCGAGAGGAGAAGAAAGAAAGGAAAGACTCAGACAGTAAGAGTGCCTGTTGAGGGGAGAAAGGCTTGGGCTGGTGAGGCTGGGCTACTGTCCAGAAGCCTGATGTGGCCATGGGAAGGCAAAGGCACGGTAAGACACGTTAGTTGGATGTTTTTTTTAGTTCACCATAGCCAAATATTAACCCTATCACTTAGTGGCAAAATGGTGTCTGAAAATATTGTGTACTGCTGTCCTCACTGACTTTGGAGAACCACATGTTCAGACCAGAAGGAGTGGAGGAATAGAAGGAAATGTTATATGTGAAGGTAAAAGCAGGTAGTGAAAGCTGGGGTGCGGGTCTGAAAGAATTAAATAAGTCTCAGGACAATAATCACTGATAGAGCAATTTTCTCCTTCTTTTAAGCTGTAAAGGGTAGGCAACATGATTTCGGTAAGCTGAGGTTTCCCACTCCATTTCCCACAGGAAAATGGACCCCTTTCTGATGGCTGCAAACAGGAGTGACATTTCCCTGTGTTATTTTTGCTTTTGAGGAAGCCTTGTACTCTCAGCTATGGTTGCGTCTGGGGCTGGGAGCAGACATTTCAAGACAGGTGAAAAAAATGAGATTACTTCAAGCACTCACATTGTTCACGAGTGTTTCGTACCAGATCTCCATCTTGAGCAGCAGCAGAGCTTTCAGTCTGTCGAGGGGAAGAAAAAAGGCCAAGGCAGGTAACCTCTGAGGGAACTGAACTGAAGAACACAATTTGTGGCTTTTTTCCTGTTTAATATTGGTGCAATGTTGTCCTTGTGTACATGTGGGCCTGGCACGAAAACCCCAGACATTGGCACTTGCCTAATACCACGTGGAACTGGGTTCCTGTTTCCTTGGTGCAGGACTTCTGGGAGGTATTTCCATTCAAACCCGGGAGACGTAGGAGCCCAGTGGGACACCGCAGAGTTAAAGCAATGAACCACAAGTGTGTCAGCAGGTCCCTGGGTTTCTGAAAGTGTCCCCTCCCCAGTACCACAAGCCCTTCTCCCCACTCTCCTAACCATGTGTTATCCCGTTTGGATGTTAATTGTGCGGAAGCAGGACTCTTTCAGAGGTGCAAACTGTCCTTCTCGTCACACAGCCATTTGGCGTCTTGCTCTGATTCAGAGCTGACATATCATGCCTGCACCTCGCTAAGGGCGGTGAGCAATTGCTGATGGTTCCATGTCTCCGTGCAATATGCACTATGACCTCCTTTACATCAGCCATGTGTTAATCCTGTTCACACCCGCGTATTCTCAATGAGTGCTTTAAACATATGGAAGTGTGGAGCATTTGTTATATGGGGTACATAACAGAGGGACTGACTCCTCACCATCTCTTCCCATGCAAGAACGGGGGCCATCAGGTGAGAATCATGGGAGACAGAGTGAAACCAAGATGGAATAATTCTTTATGCAAGGCTAGGAGATTGGCAGAATTCTCCACAAGGGGTGCTTGGGAGAGAGTTCTGCATGGGTTCAAGGGAAAAAATATTTGGAACATGAAACTAGAATAGAATAGAATAGAANTAAGGGGACAGGGTATACATTCTTGCTTTGCTCTTAGTATTCTCTAACCATCTGGTAATGGACACGTTTCCTATGTGAACCAACTCCAGACAGTGGGGAACTGGTGGAAGCCAGACCAGTGGTGTGCAGGGATTGAGCTGGACACACAACCTTTGTGGTGTGTCTGTCTGTCCAGCCATGGTGGCTGGGCCCCTGTTATGAAGTGTGGCTGTCCATATGTCTTTAGATTTAATATCAGTTGCTTGTGTTTCTGTGAGTAGTTTGAACTGTGATGCTCCAAATGCTATTAAAATAGTATCTTCTACTAAGTAGTGTACTTCGTGGTTGGGTTTTTTCTTTTTTTTTTTTTTTTTTTTTTTTTTTTTTTTTTTTTTTTTTTCCTTTTTTTTTTTTTTTTTTTNTGTTTTCATTTCTTCCCTTCTTTAGCTTATTTTGGTATTTGTTATGAAAAAAAAAGTTCCATCACAATTAGTTGCCTTGGCTACTAATGATTTTCTTGTATTCATATATAGCTTCTTGTATTTAAACATAGCACCTAATCTATCTGCTTTGTGTTGCTTAATGTGACAAGGCCCTAAGCTGCAGTGAGTTGGTGGTTACTGTTTTGATTACACTAATGGCATCTTCAATTTGGTCTTGGGGAGGGGAGTGTTGTTTTTCTGGAAGTAATATTTAGCAGAGGGACTTGATGAGATCACATTGAACCTCATATACTGTTTACAGCGCACCATGGGAGGAACTATTCTCTGGCGACTGTATGATTAAAGAAATGAAGGCAGCTATGTCTGCGTGCAGGTGTCTGGTACCTGGGAACTCACAAGTTGATGGATTTTTGCTATGAGTTAAAACAACAACAACAAAAAAGTGGTGCCCAGTGGCGCTGGTGCCCCATACTGCCAGCCACCTGCAATGGCTCCGGGTAGATCCTGATGTCTGAAGAAACAGTGTGTTTTTATGCAGCCATTTCCAAGTAAGAATCAAGTTAGCTGGCAAGACATGTCTGTTCACCATGTTTTACTCTGGGTCACACCAAATGTCTATAGCAGGGCCAGGAGCTCTGCCAAGTAGCCAGGCTGGGCCAGAGGTTTTAGCAAAAAAACAACTTACTGTCTTGAGGCTGCATAATTGAGGAAAGAAATATTCAGGGGGGACTTATGATGGTCTCTCTAATGGTGAGGCTGGGTTGATTAATCATAGAATCATAGAATGGGTTGGATTGGAAGGGACCTTAAAGATCATCTAGTTCCAACCCCTCTGCCATGGGCAAAGACACCTCCTACAGACCAGATTGCTCAAAGCCCCGTCCAACCTGGCCTTGAACACCTCCAGGGATGGGGCATCCACAGCTTCCCTGGGCAACCTGTGCCAGTGCCTCACCACCCTCAGAGTGAAAAATTTCTTCCTGAGATCTAATCCAAATCTGCCCTCTTCCAGTTTGAAGCCATTACCCCTTGTTCTATCAATTCCCCAGGTTAACTTTGCATCTGTTACGGGAAAGAAAGGAGCTCACTAAGGAGTTGTGGCCTGATATTTTCAGTTAGAAAAAGACTAAGGAAAGAGGCTGTGTAGTCAGGTGCCTAAAGTTAGTTTTGTCGCTTGGTGAAGTGACCCCCCTGCCCTCAGAAGTGAGACACAGTTGTCATTCCAGCTGAAGTCTGTGGGAGCCACGGAGGCTCGGCGCCTTTGAAAATCAAGTCACTTAGCCTCAGTAAAGGGAGGTGAGAATAAATGAGAGAGTATCTTTTCTTCAAAACGATACCACAAGTGTTGCTCATCTGGTGCCTGAGACCTCCTGCCAGCAGCACCTGTGCCACCAGCTCTGTGCTTTGGCTTTGTGCAACTCCGATTTCACATCATTTAAAGAAAAGTGCGAAAAAGCTTTATGTGCATCTAGTGTGTGTGCCAGGTGAAACGATTGCCATGAGAGTAGGCAGGAGCAATGTAAAGGCTTTGTTATATATGTGCCATGTTATATATCACTGGTACAACTCATCCGTTATCCTTAGGAATAAACACAATACTTTGGTGAACAGAAGCACAAAGCAGCAGAGATCTCAGCAGCTGGGATGGATCCGTCCTGGCTACCAGTATTGCTTGTTCAATCACATGTTAAATTTTTGCCCTTGAGCACTTACTCATAGCTGTGTTCAGTCTTGATTGGCTCTGGAGACAAGATTATGCCTTGGTCAAGGCTCGTGAGTGGTCAAAGAAATAAATTTACAGCCCTGCTGAAGTCACAAGGAGTTTTGCCATTAAACTGAACGAACTGCACCTAAGGCCAGAAGAGGGGCTGTTATGTTCACATAGACCCTTACTCCGCGGTTCCCTCATCTCATCCTCATAATGCATGGCTGAACCCAATGCGTAATGTCAAAAAGGCATAGCATTAATTTACTGCTGGACAGCATGTTAGTTAACTACTTGAAATACTTAATGGAACCACTGGACCTTGCATTATATTTCCAGTTTGAACTTCCTTGACTTGCTCCCAGTCGATATACCTCGCTATGCCCATTACCACAAGGGATATTCTTATAGCCTTCTCATGACGTCTTTTTCACTTATACAAAATTTGTTTCTTTTTTGCAAGAGTACAGGGGATTTTACCTGCATGACTCTACTTTGAAAGGCAGCCCTTTGAAAAAGTCATGTTTGTGCTGAACAAAGTTGCTGCCCGTGGTTTTTCAGTCATGTCTACACATGCAGATGATCCTGCTCCTTTGCTTTGCGGAAATGATCTGGAAGTTGGATAAAGAGGCAACGCTGTCCTGACTTTCCTTAATTATCCAAGCTCTTACCTGAAGGTATGTCTACATGGTCCAGTGGGAGCTCATGCAGAGAACCTAATTCTCATTAGGTTAGCTCATTAGCAGTTGCTAGACCAATTAGAGGTGTTCTAAAGCAGGAGCCTTTACGTTAATGCTACTGACTGCACCAACCGAACCCTGGAGAGGGGTTCGAGGCCAGACAAGCCTGCTGCTCCCAAGATCTGATCTTCTACCAGTCTCTTCCAGGGGTAGGTTTGGGAAAATAGTGCATATAGTTAGAAGCAAAGCCTTGAGGGTGTAGTGGCTCCATATCTACTCCTCCCCAGTTTCCCAGTCTTCACTCCTCAGTCAATAGGGACAACAAGGCTCTTTGTATGGGCAATTCAGTCTAGTCAAGGTGTGAACCAGCTGCTGCCTCCAGCCCTTACCATTAACAGAGATATCTCAGCACGGTTGCTCCCTAAGCAGAAATATTTAGGTGCCTACAGTCAGATAGGATGAAACCAGGACCAAGGGATGTGCCAGCCTTTACCCTGTGGCATAACTGTGTTTCTTCTCAGAACTGCTCTGAAATATAGATGTGCATAATTGCTTTTAAATAAATGTTTCAACACAGGTATAAAATAATCTTAGTGCCTGCAGCACTGCACTTATGATAAGCAGCCCTACAACAACTAAACAACAATTTGTGTATGTACCCAAGGCAAAAGGGGCTAGTAATAAGTTAGTGTCAAGCTTCTACGCGATTAATATATGAACATTGGGTTAAACATACTTTATGTTTAAAAACACTCAGGCAGCATCTTTCTATGCAGCATGTTATTAAAATTGACATGAATGACTATTAACTACTGTACATAAGCCCACTCATGTCATAACTCATGTTTTATTATGCAACTACAGGTAAGTACATAAAAATTCAATGTACGGTATTGCATCTTATTTAGATCACTGTTCCAGTGAAATATAAAGTGTCACCAATAGATTTGCTCTACTAGCAATTCCATAGTAAATTACACACAGACTCAATGAAGCTAATCCTCTTGTAATTTATTTAACACATTTTTTTTCTATTTATATTCAAGGTGCATTTTGAAAAACATGCTATGTTGTTCAAAGAAAAAAAAAACAAAATCAAAACCCAAAAACAATGCAACACAATATCTCATGAGGTCAGGATTAAACAGCTACTGACCTAGAACCTCTGCATTTAAATAAACTTCAAGAGAGTGCCCTTCATCTATTGTGTTTAAGGATAAAGACTACATGAGAGCACACGTAAGAACCACCACAGCAAAGGGCTGCTTGGTTTGTGCCCCCAAGGAAGCTCAGAGAAAGGATATTTCAAACGTAGTGAGTGCCAAGGGAGTCTTTCCATCCCAGTGTCTAGCAGTCAATAACTCAACTGAGTCCAAGGCTTCATCAAGACCGTTGTACTTAGCAGATTCACATATCTTCTGTAAATGTGTGTAAATCCCACATGGACAGTTTTCCACTTTTAGGTACAGTTCTGTCCTGTGGCAATAAGTTGGAGGTTTTGTTATGAGCTTTCTGAAAAAGTAGCTTCACTTGTTTGCTTTAAATCTAATGCCTGAGCATTCCAGTTGGTGGTTTTAATCCTTGTTTGAAAAGAAATATTTCCATTTCATTTTCTCCAACCCATTCATGATTTTTTCCTCCCTTGACTTTTCTTCAAGTGTCAGGTTCCTTTTTTGTTAAATGTGTATGCCTGTATAAATCAAATACTCCTCTTGCCATTCCTGGAGTTCCTGGGAGTTAAAAGGAGATGATATGAGAGCAGGCTTTGGCACTAACTGTCCATGAAATCGCTGCAGTGCACTTATGGTTAATAAAATAAGTTTACTCCAAGAAGTGCTATACAAAATGGCAAGCTGAACATGGACACAATTTCTCACTCATAAGGGGGTGATGTCTTTAGAAGATGCCTGCTCTAACATATCTACGTAACATAATCTGATCAACATTAGACGTAGGTAGGGATTAAATGAGACAAAAGTATTTGCCATGAATCTGGAAAGATTGCTTTCTTTAAAAACACATTAGCTGAAAGAATAACTTTACAGATCAAAAGAAATATGAAGAAAACCCCAACATTCTAGAAAGGAACCTGGGAGATCAGCATCAATGGTTAATCTTGATGTAGATGAAGAAATAAGATGCTTTTTTAGGGCATAAACCATATAAAACACTCTCTACAAGTGATCACCAAATAAAACAAATGGGTTTTGGCAACCTTGGCTGTTTTAAATAGCAATTTTCACAAAACAAATCATGAGTTTATAACTAGTGAGAAGTGTTGGACTGGTCAGCTAAAGCCTGTGATCCCTTCGATAGCTGTTCCGAGCAGCCAGCTGTAATGTCAACTGCAGTGCTGTGTTCAGCACACAACCAGGTCTGCAGTCTTCCCTGGGATTCACAGAAATTATGTGCCAAAATCCCAACAGAATTCCCTTGCAAACAGGCACTCGACCCTCCTCTGTTCTCTGGAAAATCCTGTCCTCAGATCTTTCCAGCTGTACTGTCTTTGGCCAATTTCTGTGTTAATCTGAGTGCAGAAATGAGCTGTACATACTTATTTAAGAATAACTATAATATCTGCTTCAGAAAAGTATACAGTCAACTACTTAGTTTCTGTCCTTAGAGGCATATTTTTAATGTTCATTTATTTATTTTAAAAATGTTCATTTATGTATATACAGTAATATCATTATAACCCACTCAATTCAATTAGCAGCACCATGAAAAAGGGATGGAGGTTTTTGTTTGATTCAATTGTAAGCAAATGAAGCAGTAATAAACCCCCAATTAGCACTGAGGAAAATAGACTGAAGGAATTTTTTTTCCTAGCATTTCACTGTAAACAAAAATGTGTGGCTGGCATTCAAGAGGAAGGAAAATATAATTTAAAGACACTTTAAATCTTCAGTGATTAATGTCATGCCAAGTGACTCATTAAAATTCTCATAAAAATATGACCATAGAAAAGAATTCTCTTCTGAAGAAAAATCAAATGTAATTAAGAAGACAGAAACAAAAAGAACGGGGGAGGAATTACCAGCCAAAATCAAGCTAAACTAAGCTGCCAAATAACACGTTTCAAAGGGGGTGACCAGACCCTTTTGAGGGTATCAGACCGGGACTAAGTAGGAGTGCACCCAGGTCCCAGTGTCAGCACAATCCCTTTGTGTGACATCTGTCAAACAGCTCTTTGGTGGCTTAGTATTTTGGGCATGAAGAGGAGATGATGACAATTCCCTTCTCCCACCCTTGGGCAGTCTCGTTGGTTTTGATCAAGGGCTTGTGGTAAATCTGTAGAAGATTTAGTCTCAGGAGATGGTAAGATTAGATGTGCCTTTCTTGTGGTTTGATGGGGCAAGATGTGGCTTGATTGCAAGGTATCACAGGTGTTAGGACCTCTTCCTGCTGACAGCAAGTCTTGAGCATTAGATCCCGAAGCATAGAATCATAGAATCACGGAATCACCTAGGTTGGAAGAGACCTTTAAGATCATTGAGTCCAACCATCAACCTAACACTGCCAAAACCACCACTAAACCATGTCCCTCAGCACCACGTCTACCCGTCTTTTAAATACCTCCAGCGATGGTGACTCCACCATTTCCCTGGGCAGCCTGTTCCAATGCTTGACAACCCTTTCAGAGAAGAAATTTTTCCTAAGATCCAATCTAAACCTCCCCTGGTGCAACTTGAGGCCATTTCCTCTCATCATATTCCTCACTTCTATAATCTGTGGACAAATACATCTCATTGCATTACAGCTTGAATGGATGTTGGGCTGCCTTGCATCACAGGCTTGCGCTGCTGGTTGTCCTTTAGGGCTCTTACCCACTTCCGATAACATTTTGGCCATAGAGTACCTTGCAGGACCAGGTTTAGTCAGGAGCCTGGCACTGAGATCCCCTGCTCTGAATGCTCAGACTTTTGCGCTGCAGCCCCCAACCATTAGGTGAAGGTTTGGCTTTAATCGTGTTGTTCAGCAGCATATGTGCTAATTCGTACCTGGCTGCAGCACATTCTATACTATTTTTGAATCAGGAAAAATATCTTATTAAGGTGACAGGTGATCTAGCATGGCAGAGGCAGGTCTGTTGTGTGTGGCAAAAAAGAAAAAACCCAATAAAAAGTTATCTTTATTTTAGCATTTCCTCCTTGGTTAGCGAATCCTTCAGTTTGGTTATCCTGGGCAAAATGCTGATCACATTTGATTTCCCACTGGTGTGGTTTTTTAGGATATTTTGTTTGTTTGTTTCTGAAAAGGAAAAAAGATATCTGTTCTACAAGTGGTACCATGTAGCGCAGATGTCCTACGAGGATGCAGTATGAGAGAAATGCTTGTTGAATGCAGAGTGTAAATAGGGAGCGGAGAAGGAAAGGGACCAAGTGCTATTTTTAGCCTATATTCAAGTCATCTGGGCAAAGTATTGTGACTACTTGTCTCCATTGACTGTGCAGACTTGGAAGCCTAAACTGGGCTGTCCACACTGCTCTTGAACAGGAACGTTGTGACTTTTGTATGTCTAAGCAAAGCACCTTTCTTAGGCTCCTTGATACGGCCCGAGGACTCTCAAGCTACACCTAACACCAACCAAGGTCTGTTGTTTGCTGCCGAGGTCAAGCGCATGGCGTGACCCATACCCTGAGCTGCGTGTCTGCCTCCAAAAAGCCAGATGGGCATGATCCCGGCTGCGATGGTGCCTGCATCCTTCCTGAGCATAGGCTGGGAGAGTTAAAGTAGTCATGGGCTGGCTGCAAGCCCACTGGGGTCATGATGAAAGTGGAACTGCTGGGGATGATCAGAGCGCTCAAGTGCTCTGTAATATGAAAAGTCATTTAGCTGTCAGACCAAGAAGTGGCAGCTTAGATACTCATCTGGAGGCCAAATACGGTCGACACAAATAACTCGTGCCCCTCGTAAAGTGAAATTTTCCTTCATTAAACATAGATGCATGCAGTGCAGTGTTCAGCAGTTTGCTCTTTTGTATCCAGGCTCTGATTGTTTTATTTTTATCCTTTAAGAGAAATCAGATGTTAGAGAGGAAGCTATTCTTAGACTGACTGTACAAGTGATCAAGCCAAGCATATCCGTATAAGACAGCTGCTGGCAAATGACAATCCAGGGTTGTGCTTTCACTGCAGAAACAGCAGCGTGAGTGCCGGGCACGCAGACGTGGCACCCTTGGGGAACAAGAGAGGAGATGTCATTGTGCTTCTGGTTCTCATCTCAGGTCCTCTGCAGGGTAGGATTCTCTTTATAACAATAATTCATATGAGAAAATTAATTCCTTGGTGTCACTGCCTTCTTTGCATAGCCATTAGCTCCACTGTGGAGGTTGGCTGCACCAGTGCTAGCCCCAGGACAGTAAGCTGTGTTGGATGATGCTTACTGGAGTTGGTCAGACGTCTCTGCTCCACACTGCCAGGTTGGTGAGCATAGACCCAACAACCAAAGTGGAGTCGGCAACGGTCTGACGGTGCTTGGGCTCTATTCCTCGCTTTATAAATGCGCCAAAAGGGTAGGTTTATGGTAGCAATAGTAATTCCAGGATCCCTCTGCTGCTCTGGGCTACACATCAGTTCCCTGTAATGAAACATAGATATTAATTGGGTTTTTTGCCTGTCTATTTGGGGCAGACTCTATCTTTCCCCATGTTCTCATACAGTATCTGGCCCAATGGACCTTTGCTCATTTGAGACCTTTAGTTATTGTTGTGCCAAGAAGAAATCCAACAACACACGCAAGCACATGTCCCCAGGCACTGGGAATGGGCTTTGTCCAACAGGTCAGAGGGTCCAGTTCCCACCTGCCTTGTCCAACGTCATGACTGTGAGAACAAGCATCTTCTGACACACCAGAGCGGCACGGGTCTGTCTTGTTAACGTATGCATGGTGCAGCACAAGGGAGGTTGTGCTGGCCTAGAAGGGTCAACGCTGAAGCAGACTGTTGGCATTATCTGGGTACTCCAAGTCTGTAAGAATTACATGTGTTAGTAAAGGTTGTTTGTTCTCTTGCTCTTCAAGAGTCGCTGATGACATCACATGTTTTTTTCTGAGCTAATGTTAATGCATCAGGTCAGCCTAGGTGAAGGTAATTAAAAATATCAGTGCTTTGGTAGGCCCATGCAGGGCAATATAAAACGTCTGATAGCTTTTCTTGCTAGAATTTCCACTCTACCTTGGGTGGTTGTTTTATTAACCTCATGTTAGCAGCAAATCAGGTAAGTACGGTTGTAAATTTGCTTACAGAGACATGGTTGGCTGGTAAAATACAGACTACTAGCTCTGAAGCTTTGCAGCATTTAAAAAAATTGTTACCTTTTCATAAATCTAACAGATTCTGCTTTTTACTTGAATCTTTCTTGCAACTGAAGGTTTTCAGAGTCCCACCTCCATAGATTAAAATCTTCTGGTAGAAACATGCAAAGGGAGGAAAAAAGAATGAGAAAATAGGTCAAATAAACAGAAGAAAGGAAAAGCTGGAATAATCCAAGTTTCTTTATAGCTGAACATTCCACAATGTTCTAAGAAATTCAATTAGTGATGAGCAGAGTCTCATTCTGTCCGCAGGTCACTTTTGTTAGCAATTCATTGCAAATGGTTAAACTAGGTTTGGTTGTGCACCAGTAATACCTGTTTGGTTTTTGTTGCTAAGTGATCAAATACTGGAGGTCAGGTAGTGCCCAGTAGGCAAGTGCTGAGCCAAGCCCAAATCTGCCCAACCTTATTTTTGAAATTTGCTTTAAATGTTGAGCTAGGAGAGATGTAATGGCAGTGAGCATGGGGGGCAGCAGCTCTGCAGTGCTGGAAGTTCCCCAAATCTGAGTCCATAATGCACAGGCATGGTTGCACTGGCATGTGAGGACTGAAGGACAGCAAGACAGCAAATGAATGAGGAGCCACGGGGCAATACTCTGGTCAAATCCAGTGGAGTCATCTTGGAATGGAGACCAGAAACAAGTCATAAAGATGTAGACTAATCCATTCCTACTGCTCTTCACTTAAAACTGTCTTTGAAAAAAATATGTCTATAGATGGAGTTTATGCAGAGACCTGACCAGGCTCCTCTAAGCGACCTTTTCTCGTTCTTGGCAGAGTAATACTGCAAGGAATTGGGATTTCTCAATTTGGCAGAAAGGAGCCTGAAAATAGACACAATTTTTTCTGCAGAGAGTAAGAGAATATGCTACTCTTCATCCCAGGGTGTGTAGGGCAAGAAGTAGAGGGCTTAAACTGTAACAAAGGAGATTTAGATCAGGAAAAAGTTTTGTAACAGTACGGATAATAAAGAACCAGAGAAAGTGTGGGTGTTCCATCACCAAGTTTTTAAGAATAAGGTAGATAAATACTGGGTGAGAATGGCTTAAGTGTATCTAATCCTGTACTTAAGTGTACCTAAGGAGGAGGGATGGATTATACTTGAGTTTAGCTTTATTTTCTATGAGCCAAATCCTCCTAATTTGCAATGAAATTTGGTGCCTGGCTCCAAGGATTCCCTTTAAAAGTGCCAGACTAAGAGATTCTGAACATTTTTGCTAACAGCTTCACTATTAACTACATTAATATGAGTTAATCATTAGTTTGTCTACTCAGCTAGCAATTTACTTATTGGCTTTTGCCTTTGGAGGATGTGATCCTGTCACACGCCAAGGTCTGGGTTCTGAGCACTAGCAACTCACTGAAGTCAACAGAAGTCAAGAGTCTTCACTCATGTCCCTGGCCGTGCCTTAATTTCCATTAAACATTCCTTAAACATTTTATTTATGTCTTAAAATATTATCAATCATATGAATCTCAAACCCTGCTGCTGATGCTTTTAGGAAATTGCCAGAACACACATATTCTTGCCCTTTAACTGGATAAAAAATTAATTCAGATTAAACTAACCTCAGTTTCTTCACCCAATGAATACTGTATTTAACTCCCTTTTTATCCAGCCAGGGGCTTACAGCCATGCGTGTGAGTACTGATTACTTACATGACTCGTCCTACTGGAGTTGCTGAGTAACTTGTAAAAGTCTTGCTTCGAGGAATAAACTTTCAATTTTTTTCCCCTCCATGGCCTGGTTTCAAAAGGTAATCCTGTTCTTGGGTTCTCACTCTAAAGCTATAAAGGAACCTGCTCTTGGACTTCAAAGGAAACATGGGTCATCTTGACAGCATCCGTCCTCCAATGGTTCCTGGGGGGACTTGTTTTGTGTGGGACAAACAGCCAGAGATCGTGAGCCTTTTCAGTTCCCAGGCCCTCCTGCATGGGCAAATTGCATTGTGTGTTCCAGAAAGCATAGGTCAAATCCTCCATCTCTTGATCTGTAATGCAGGGAATTTGCAGAAATATCTGTTTCTACATGGATTCTCTGATTCCTCAGAGTCGAGCTGTTTTGGGTTGGGTTTTTTTTTTGGTGTAAACCTCACTTCCTAAATCCAACTGAAACTTTTAACCACAATCAGAGGGGCTCCAAGGGTTAAAGTGTGTCCTGCCATTTCCCATCACTTTTTATTTAAAGACTTTCTTTTTCTTGATGAGACTTCTGCTCATTAAATACACTTCTGTAATTATATTTCCCTGGGGTCTTTTACCGTCAGTTCTGGAAACCATGTTCACAGGTGGAAATAGTCCTCCCCCTCCCTTGCTGTATCTACAAGGGAAAGTGCCAACATTTTATTTACTTCCCAAACTGGCTCTTCTGTCTTGCTGAATGAGGCCTTTCTCCCTCCCCTTTTAACCTACAGTCTGCATTTGCATGGTTTCAGATAGATAATAAAAGCTCTCGTCTCCATTTATTTCTTCCCCGCTATAAATCTCCACGTAGCAGAGAGTGCAGCCTTTTGGCAGCAGCAAAAGCACGGCTGGATTGCTCGCTGAAGAAGAGCGTAACGGCTGCCGACGTGCTCTTTCGGCAGGTGCTGTTGGGAATTAGTCGTCTTCCAGAGCCAAATCTCTGCCATGGAGTGAAACCTCTTGAGTCTGAAAACCACCGAGATTCCTGTTAAGAGTCAGGCAGAAGCCGGGAATTCACTGAAGAGCTTGAAAAAGAAGCTGTATAACGTCAGGTGATGTCTTCAGGGAGGGAAGTATTGATTGGGAGCAGGGAGGGCAGGTTATTGATTCAGATTTTTACCTTTCGGTAAGATGAGTTTTCATCTGGTTCCTCCCCCTCCCTCCCCATGTCCCCACAGCCTGGGGCTGCAGACCGAGCCACTTCCCCACCACAGTGGCAGCTCCACTCCATCTGATCTGTGTTTTTAATAGACGGCAAAGGCGCCTAGAGCTCTGCTTAATGCCGTATAAATCTAAATAAGTGCAGCTTCTCTGCTCTGCCCAAAAGCACTCTGGGCACCGGTCAGAGGTTTCTCCCCATAGCGCCCTGGTCTGATGGTGGGGCACCCTGTGCACAGAAGGGAGGAAGACGGGGAGGAACACTCAAGAAGCCGTAGGATTTCCCTGGGCAGAAACAATGGGCTCAGAAAAGTCTAGAAGTACTGCAGGCCAGGAGGGGAGAGGCTGGGACCTCATATACAGAAGATACTGGAAGTTTGTGGTCCACTGTGGAGCCTTTTCCACGGGTGCAGTGTATCCATGATCTGTCTCAGTTTCTTTGATGCTCCCACAGTGTAAAACACATTATTGTAATTTCCTAAATTGTTATTCCCATTGGGCACCACAGGAGTCTGCTATGGGCCAAAAGAAGTTTCTGGTGCACCAGCACTTTTGATGGCACCTTTGAGTGCAGAGTCCTGGGAGTGGGTAATTCCCTATGGCTCTTCAAACTACATCTTATGGAGCCAATGAAAAGACTTCCTAGGAAGGAATAAAAATCTTCTGACTCCCCGCCCCACTTTAGGAACATGCCTCTTGCCAAGCTCTGTGTGTCCTCCAGCAGCCAGGGCAGGTGGAGGATCCCTGGGAAGTGCAGGGTTACTGCAGCAGGGAACTCCTGAGGAAGGACAAGGAGGGTGCTACGTCCTCATGTCCCTGGGCATCTAGCACACTCCCCTGGGGGGGTCAGAAGTCAGCGCAATGTGGCAGCAGCCTTGGACTGGTGTGAAAATGGGTCTGCTGTGCTCTGCATTCTACATCTCACCCAGCCCCCTCTCCCCTCCCTTGCTCTGGGAAACTACGTCACCGACAAAATAAAAGCACACCCTCTGTTCCTAGCAACCCATTTTGCATTCCTGTAGCATCAGCCGGCAATCAAAAATTCAGTTCCCCAGCCATAGGCAAATATTAATTTCTGTCATGTTGCAGATGGGAAAAATGATGTCTGCAGAGGTGAAATGGAAGGCTGATCGTATGTCTTCGTCCTGCCAAGGGCTTTGCAGCAAGCTAGCATCTGAACAAAGAACAGGACTCGCTTGCCTTGCTCTGTGTGTACTCACAGCTCTTGCTCCTCCCTAAGGATCTGCACTCACTCTGGTTGCTACCCCCTCCACTGCCAAACATGTTTGTCACCACCTTCGGGTTCCTCTCTGCTTTGCCCATCCACCTCAAAAACTACCCACTCCCTCTGCAGCTCTTTGCCCAACCTTTGTAGAGTTGTCTTTGCTTCCTCTGTGGCTCTCCCATGTCTTCCAGCCCTAAAGTACCTGTACCAGCCATCACACCATCTTCTGCACAAAATTCAACTGTCCTGCACTTGTCTGCTACATCCCCTTCAAAGGCTCACGTTGACAAAAAAACCAACCAACCAACCAAACAAAAAACCAACAAACCAACAAAACCCCAAACCCCCTTTCTCCTTAACATCTCCCTGTCCTTGGCATTGGAACCATCCTATTTAACACAAAGGGAAAACTGACAATGATTAACGCCACCAGCAAACTGAACAGTGTGTGCACATCCAGCTGGATATTCACCTCTCAAACGAAGACCACGTTTATCAGTGAGGAAGGAGTGGGAGTGTATAATGCCCTGGCCTGTGGTGGCATTTTGTCTCTTCTAGATCATAATAAATATTAATTTACTTGAACATATAAAGCTTTTTAAATCTTCCAGGCCCTTTGCAAATATTAATGCAATTAATTTGTTGTCCTTCATTGCTAAAGGTGATATTTTATCTCTGGCTAATAAAGATTTCTCTGAGGAAGCAATACTTTGATTTTTGAAAGTACCAAATGACAGGACTGTGGTGGTGTTGTTTATTTTAAACAAATAAGAACTCCCCAAAGGTCAGGTGCTCAGGAAAAGGTGCTTTTGCCCGCGGAAAACTTTATCCCAACCCACTAGCAGCTGCCTTCTTAGCAAGAAAGAGCATTTCCCGCCCAGGGCCAAGCAGCAAGGCTGAGAAGGTCCTCTCTGTGTGGGAAGGTGAGGGTGATCTCCATTGCAAAGATTGTGTTATCCACTGGTGAAAATGTTATTTAGGAGGACAGGCTATGTACTACGGACCTTCTGCCTACCTATGTACTAAAACTGACCGCTCTCTGCTGCATCATGTTGTTTAAACCATCACTGGGAGTTATCTGGACCACTACAGCAAGTGAAAACCACACTCAGACCAGGACCCCTCTGTGCTAGGCTTTGCAAAAATCAGACGGCCCTTACCCTGAAGGGTTTCTAGCAAGCAGCATCGCAGTCTGCAGGTGCTGGTGTAACACTGAGGCAGATGGTTCAGGGAGCGATTTCAGCGCATGGAGTTTGACAAAGCTGATGCCTAGGGATTTGGCAGGGCCCTGGACAGGCTCTGAGCAGTGATGGGATGGTAGCCAGGTTAGTTGTTTGAAATTAGCACATGGCAAACACATCTTTCCTATGGCTTCTCCATTTTTTTCACAGACCACCATAACTTGACCATTTCTGTTCTGTTTTGTTTCTGAGAGCTATATGGTTACAAGTTTTACATTTACTAATGAGGTTTCCTTTAACCTCCATGGGTGGAATCTATATGAAAGCAGCAATCACCACATTTTTCCATTAAGCTCAAGAACCATCTAAAACTTTACGTAAGTGAACTCCCAAGCGAGAAGTCAATGGCAAGGTACAGGGAGCTCTAGAGGGTAATTCATCTCATCCTAAACTCTGAATCCTTTCTCTTTCTGTTGGTGGCAGAGGGAGCCTTGGGTAAATATCCTCCTAACCTTGTAAGACAGGTTGAATCCTCCACTTGAGAAATTGCTTCTTGTGAATTAAATTATGAATGTGTAGATGTAGGATTTACTGTGCTTAGGTTTAGGGATGCTCTGGACTCTAATAGAATCACAGAATCACCAGGGTTGGAAGGGACCTCTGGAGATCATCTAGTCCAACCCCCCTGACAGAGCAGGATCACCTACAACAGGTTGCACAGGACAACATCCAGGCGGGTTTGGAATGTCTCCAGAGTTGGAGACTCCAACGCCTCTCTGGGCAGCGTATTCCAGTGCTCTGCCACCCTCAAAGGAAAGAAGTTCCTCCTCATGTTTAGATGGAACTTCCTATGGTCAAGTTTGTGCCCATTACCTCTTGTCGTATCACTGGGCACCACTGCAAAAAGACTGGTCCCATCCTCCCGCCACCCTCCCTTTGAGTATTTATAAGCATTGTTGAGATCCCCCCTCAGCCTTCTCTTCTCCAGACTAAAAAGACCCAAGTCCCTCAGCCTTTCCTCATAAGAAAGATGTTCCAGCCCCCTGATCATCTTTGTAGCCCTCTGCTGTACCCTCTCCCGCAGTTCCCTGTCCTTCTTGAACTGGGGAGCCCAGAACTGGACCCAGTACTCCAGGTGCGGCCTCAGCAGGGCAGAGTAGAGGGGGAGGAAAACCTCCTGCAACCTGCTTGCCACACACCTCTTGGTGCACCCCAGGATGCCATTTGCCTTCTTGGCCACAAAGGCATATTGCTGGCTCATGGTCATCCTGTTGTCCACCACGAAACTCGGAAGTCTCCATCCAGGGGCCAGGCACAAGCGAGGACACTGCAGTGGTATCTTGGGAGTCTTTGACCAAGTATGGACTTCAGGACTTGTCCTACTGCTCCTAATCAGCTGCTTATTAATAGCTCTGTAAGGCTGCAAGACTGCAGCCTTTCTATGTACGTTCTCAAATGGTTTTTCTGCTGATTAAACGTCTCATCAAAGGTGAACTACATTATCTACTCTTGAGCGACTCTCTGGAAAAAAAAATTCTAGCTCCAATGCAACCTCAGCTGTTTCTCCTTAGCCAACCAGTTGCCGTACTTACAGAAATAGAGATTGCAGCTCAAGCCTTTTTCAACCTCATTTTTAAGGTAATTGGCACATGCTCCCCTCTGGTCTCCACCCCAATCCCTCCCCATATCATGTCCTAATCACTGCCTGACTGCTACTGTCCCATCTTCATTAGAAAGACACTTCAATACTGTTGTAGATCTATTCAGCCACCTTTTGCTCTCTTTCGTTCCCAGGCAGTGATATTTAAGCTTTAATCTCAGAGTTACTGGTCATTGCTTGAGTCTTTAATCACCATGAGAGACCAATGAGAGGAGCTAACCCTTGTATAAATTACTATAACAGGAGAAGCAGTTAATTTTTTAGAAGATTTAAAACTCAGAAACCATTCTTGGTCAGATCCAGAGGGTTGTTTACAATGGTTTGGGCAGAGGAAGAAGGAACTCCTGAATCCTCATGCCTGAACTGTTAGACCTTTTTAATAATACCTTGCGTTTCTATAACAGCACTTTCTACGTGAACATCTCCTAGCTTTGCACAAGCTATTCTCCTTTGGAGTAATTTACAGCAATGAGTTTTATGTTTTCCCATCCCCAACTTGACTGATGCTCTCCTCCTATCTAAGGGTATGGAAAAGCCAAGGCTCTTCAGCAGGAGCGCTGAGTGACACCAGCAACCTGAACTCAGAGCGTCACAGCCATGAGGTTATTTATCATATCAATGTACTCTGACACCAAAGCAGCCTGTCTTCTGGCTACCTGGGCACTACCTCTCTGCCAGTACAGCATCCAGGACCTGAAGGGTACTGGAGTGAAAAGTTGCCTGGTTTTTGCTGGGAAGGTCTGCCCTGCGCTCGCACCTCTGTCTGTGGCATTTGGGAGAACCCAAGGTTGTTCCTGGGATTTCTGGGCACAGGGGACCACAAAGAGCAGTTCATGTGCAGGAATGCACTAAACTCAATGTGACTGAGAAGGGGAGTGCTGTATGTGAGGATTTTAGAGTGTCCCAACCACCAAAGAGTTGGTTTTGGTAAACTGAGGCACGCGGGCGCATACAGAGAGAGTTTCCTATAACAAAGCTGTGCTTAGTAGACTGTAATAATCAGCTCTGAGTAAGGCAGGGAAAACGCTTTTAAGCCTTGGGCACTCCGCTGCAGAAACACGTTCCCATGTTACTTACGTCAAGAGAGGGGAAGGGAACTGTGCAAATAGCAAGGGACACTTTTTTGGGTTGGTTAGTCACGGGCGGTAACACTTCAGCCAACACCATAACCAAGACTTTGCTTGCTGCTCTCACCTCTGGGCAATCCCACGCTCCTTTTGTGCAGTGACCCAGCAGAAATCTTGAAGACAGCTACCCCCTGTTTGAGACGAGCCTCTCCTCTGCGGGTATTTCTTTGGGCAGCAGTCAATCCCCCTTGGCACGTCTCGAACCTCATTACTGTCGGCATCTCACGAACTTTATGGGAAAAAGACACTCCACACTCTCAAGACTGAGGATCTAATTACTTTAAAAGTGTCTTTATGTCATTATATTCGCATTAAAATAATAATTTATCACTCTCCATTGTACTCTTAATGATGCTTGAAAATAATAGGCTTGAATCAATACTGTGCCCAGTATGCATGTGGTGGAAGCACAGGGAGAACCTTAGCAAAGCTGATTGCATTTCCCTGATTTTTGGCTGATTTGGTGTTTTGATGGAGTTTCTGTCCTAAGGGCAAGCTCCTGCCATGCAGATCAATCCTGCTGAGGGGCTCAATGAGACCTAGAAGTTACATGTCCATTGTTGCATTTTGATGCATCTGGGGCACATTGGGTCAATGGCACATGCAGTGAAGAGTACATCTGTCTATATATATGTTAAAATCCTCCTTTTTGATAAAATTCCTTGCATACCTTGGTTATTGAATAGATTAAAAAGCAGCAGAAGATCTTTGTAAGGTCTGAAGTGTGGGATTTCCAGAGATTAACATGATTCATCTCCGGTTTCCCTCTACTTCTCCATGCACAGTGGAAGTGACTCCAGAAGACAGTTTAGAGTCGGTGTGCAGAGCAGCAGTTCATGGAAAAACAGGAATATTTGTGCACGAGTGGCAGTTTTCAATGCTCTGATTACTTTGACTTCATTGTAGTTCTTGTGACTGGAGTTACCTTATCTGGATTCAGGATGCCTCCAGGGCTGCAAAACCATCCTTTTGGGAGAGGGTGGGATACACACAATCCTGAGCAACTTGAGCCCTGTTGCAGGTTTTTGTGTCTGCGTGGCATCAGAGCAGCTCAAGCCAGGGTCTGTGCAAGAAGTGCAAGAAGTCCTTGAGCAGTTCTGGAGAGTGTTTTGTAAAGGCGTGAGAAATCACACAGCTCGACGCTACTCTGGCACTACCTCTACCTCCCAACCATACCTTTCAGAAGACTTGATTAGATTTTGCTTTACCTAAATTTCCTGTCCAGTCCAGTCACACCAGAAGAATTGCCTCCCTCTTTCCACTCCTTGATCCCTCATTTTTGATACTACGTGTGGCACTGCAAAGCTAACGCATGCCCTGACAACAGGGTTAGAAACAGACATAGCAGTGGATGATGGCAGGAGGAAACTTGCTGGCTGAGGCAGGAAATAGCTTGGGATAAGGAAAGCCAGCTGCCTCTTGACCAGCATCCTATAGGAAGGGAGACACAGGTTAGTTTTCTGTTTACCAGACTGAAGAATAAAAAGGATACTGTCCTAGTTATCTGGTCTGACCAGTCATCTTCCTTAGCTCTGTCTCTGTCAGCAAATGAAATGGGCCAAGGGCGACCGGCTGAGCATCGTTCATGTGGGTGAGTAGCGTAGCCATGTCCAAACCACTTGTTGGGAAGAATCCCTTGCTCATGCTAGCTCCAAAGTCAGTATAGGCTTTGACTGGGAAAGTGCTGCCAAAATTGTGACAAACAGTATGGTGACAGGTAAACAGCAATGGGTAGTGTTCAAGTTTGTGCCAAAGTCACGTTCAGTTTAGCACCTCAAATGTTAGATGGTTCTTTTCTCTTTAGCGTCCGACAGATGAGAGTCAAACAAAGAGGACTTGTATTCGCAAAGGTTGTTCATGATCTTTCAACTTAACAGCCCAATAGATACAGACCTTCATCCCACACTTAGCCTGGAAAAGGAGCCTTTGCATTAGCCTCTAGCAGTGTTTGGGGGAAAAAGGCAGACCCTCCAGACGGAAGATACCAAACACCTTTGGATTCAGCTGTGTGGTGGTGAGTAGTTTCCAAGCCGCGGCAACTATTTGGGCAACCACCCTGAAGCTGGACATGGAGAATCTGAGTGTACAGGCAGGTAATCCCAGCTCTATACTACTTATTTTTTAGATGGGTGACTTCTAGTTCACATGTTCCTGGCCTGGTTGAACTGTTTTTGTTTAAGGGGAAGTTAAATCAGGGATAAGTTAAACAAGTTAAGTACTTTACTTAACCGAGCTCAACCCAAGTTCTGTCTATTACACGACCTGATGTGCTCTAGAAATCTTTCAGCTAAAAACTGGGATTAGCAAAAGGCTTCCTAGCAACACTATGTCAGGTAAATGACAGGATACTGCCGGGGCTTTGACTCAGCCAAACGGGAGTAAATTAGTCGCTTTGCCATTCATGCCTGTCTCTTCCCCCAGTTTCAGTTAATTAAATACAGTGAAAATCTCTTTTTATTGATTTATCTTTTTATTTAGTCCTTTAACACAGTGTTTGCTGAATATTGTTGAAATCCTCTGTCTCCTGTTTCACAGGTAGCTGCAAAGGAGTACTTTGTATAAGTAAACCTACTTGTTCCCACACCCATGGTTAAAAAGCAAATGCACGTATACATCCACATCTCCAAACAGGAGCCTTTTTCTCATGTGAGGTTTGCTATCATAGGTCTTAAAGCACAGCTTTGCTGAAGCTGAAGGAGGAGCTTTAGGAGCATGATGAAATAACTTATTCCAGGTTCAGACTTTAAGGTGTGAGTTATGGTTTCTAGAGTGTCCCGGGATACTTTGTGATGGTGAGTATTCAGGGTAAATGGGCAAGGCTATCTGCTTCATGCCTTCGTATCTCACAGCCTGATTCCTGCCTTTTTATGGAAAATATCCTTGAGTGTCATGGGAAAATGCATATTGATGAACTTCCCAATGTATAGCCAAGCTTAGCTGCATCCTTTATTTTTTCATTAGTCACTAGTTATTTCCATTAGAAAGAGCATTAGCTTAGAGATCATAAATTCAGGAGAGGAGATGGTATCCCTCACTGCTCTGCAGTGGGATCTAATGACTTCTTTGCTTCAATAATAGAGCAAGCATTTAAAGTAATGTCCCTTATGGCTAGTCTCCAGCACATGTGATGACTTTTTTACAGTACTTAGTATATTTAGCAATGAAGGACAGCAAAATTGTGAGCTGTTCTGTTAGAAAGAGCAAGTTTTTTTTTAAAAAAAAAAACCACCTAAGTTGTTTGTTTTGCTGTTGCTGTGCCTTCTCATTGGACAGGTCTGTGTCCATCTCACCTGTCAGAGCAGGAATAACACAAATGTTCATATTTTGTAGGAGATTGACCCTAGGTGTTACCTACCTGCAACCTTCCTGCCTGTGTGCCGTGTGGGCATGGCTGGTGTGTGCAGGAGGAGCAGCGGTCCTGTGGCCCAGACCCTGGTGTCCAAGCTATGAAGACTGCGGAAGGCAGAAATGAACAGCTGGTGAGTCTCCTCTGTCCTGTGCACAGCTCAATTTCACCTCAAAACACAGCTCTGCAATATCACCTGCCTTGAGCAGATCCCCGTTCCTCTGACTACGGTACAATGCTGTCTGTTGTCCTGCTCCACGATGTCTGTCTTGAGTTACACTCCTGGTGCCACTGCAAATAACACAGCAAATACATATGGAAACAGCAATGTATAGTGCCCCTTCCCTGTCATCCCAAAGCAGTGGGAGCAAAGAAGGTAAAATATTTAGACTCCAGATGTCTTTATTTGCCAAAATAAAAATCCTTGCTGTAAAATATCTACAAAATGTAATTAAAATTGCCATTTATTTTTCTCACGGTTGCTAACATTGCTAGCAAAACTGAGTCACTTGGTGCTGCCAAATATAGCATTCCAGGTGTAAAACACTCTCAGATGTTCATGACATTTTGCACGTAAATAGTGAGTCATTGAAAATGATCTGGTACTATCCATATGCCTGATACAGAAATACTGCGATGTGTGGGAGATCAGTATACACACACGACAGGATAATGTTTGAGAATGAAAAAATTGTGTTTGTGCATAGTTCCTACTAAAGATACTGAATTTTGCACGTACTGATTCTTCTGCTCTCAAGACTGTTTTACAGAGGAGGGTGACTGTGACTCTCCATCGCCCTGCTTGCTGCTCCACCTCTGAAAATCAAGTCGGAGGGATTTTTGTTATAGAATCATAGAATGGTTGGAGTTGGAAGGGACCTTGAAGATCATGTAGTTCTAACCTCCCTGTCATGGGCAAGGCCACCTTCCACTCGATCAGGTTGCTCAAAGCCCCATCCAACCTGGCCTTGAACACCCCCAGGGATGGGGCAGCCACAGCTTCCCTGGGCAACCCGTGCCAGTGTCTCACCACCCTCACCCTAAACAATTTCTTCCTAATATCTAATCTAAATCACCCCTCTTTCAGTTTAAAACCGTTACCCCTCATCCTATGGCTACACTCCCTGATCAAGAGTCCCTCTCCAGCTTTCCTGTGGGCCCCCTTTAGCTACTGGAAGGGGCTATGAGGTCTCCCCGGAACCTTCTCTTCTCCAGGCTGAACAACCCCAACTCTCTCAGCCTGTCATAGTAAATTTCCCTTTTCTAATTCTTTTTTTTTTTTTAACTTAGCTTGTGTGAGGGACTTGTACGCCATGCTGCTCTGTAGATGACATCTGAATATACTGAAGGTAAGAGCCCAATGCCTGGCGTGCTGCTGTCTGTCCAAGAAGACCGTTCTCTGCCAGTCACCTTTTCAATCTGCCTTTTGGCTGCTGCTGCTCCTCTGCACCAGGCAGCAATATAGTCTGTGTTTTCAGGCGTCACATTTTCCTGAGGAAATGGAAGTTTTACTGGAAAGCATGAGGAAATGGTATGCGCTGCAATCGTGCTAGAGGGTCTAAGCCCCGGGGAAAGGCAGTGCTTGCTGGAAAACAAACCACTGAATTGAGATGAACCATTTCACCCTGACAGGCGTAAGTCTCTCTTCTCATCAGTTACAGGAGGAAAAAACGTCCTCTCTTGCTACGAGTGTGTGAGCTCAGCATCAGACCTGTGCTGAACCATATCTCGTGGGCAGCCAGGCTGGTCCTGTGCTTCGGTGAGACCCACGTGGGCCTCGGAACAAGCTTAGGCACGTCTCCCGCCTGGCACACACGGGGGCTGCGCTGCCTCCTTGGCACCCCTCAGTCTTCCTCTCTGCATCTGATGGTAATCCTGCCATGATCTCGCTCACTCATGTCTCTTGTTTGAGATAGCAGTAACATTTCATCTTCAGACTTTGTCTTGCTCAAAAAAGCAGTGGATGGCTGGGTACCTTATGCCTATTTTCCCTCAATCTTCCTGAATGAAAAAAAAAATGTTTAACTTCTCATTTCCCTCTCTGTCAAGGGAAATACACTGAATTGTGCTAATTCAACTTCACTGACCTGTTTGTTATACAACTAGCTTTGCTTTCTCCCTGCTTTCTCTCACCACTGGGTGTTTCTTCTTGGCATTTCCTTTTGCATTGCATTGTTTACTCTGTATCTCCACATCACTTCTCCTTCCACCATTTCCATCCGTTTTTTTACCCAGTTCCACTTTCTTTTATTTCCTCTTCTTCTTTCTCCTGCCCATGCATTTCCCTGATGTCTTACCATGTTGGTCCGCCTGTCTGTGCTGTAGAGAAGAACCAGGCCAAAAGGCAGCTTCACTGAGAGGATTTATAGGAAGAGTCTGTAGAGATAGCGGTCCCATCAGTGCTATCAGGAGCTCATTGAATAGTAGTAAAGATGATGGAGTCTGTACAAAAGACCGTTAAACTGGAAATGTGATTTTCTTATTTTGGATGAAGCAGAGGAGGATCCCCTTTTCCTTGTTCAGTTCTTGTGTTCCCATCTGTCTAACTCAACCGAATTAAATGATTGGATGCTAGGCATGAATTACATTTATAAAAGCAACAGGGTGTAGGACTAGAAGGAATGAGAAGAGGTCACCCTTCCACGCTGCAGCAAGATTAAATAAATCTTGGCACGCACTAACAGAAGTTTGTGTAACATCTTAGAAGCTTCTTAGCTTGTAATCCACCACCTTCTGAGGCAATCTGTGTAAGATCTCCACTATCCTTCCTGTTAGAAGGTTTGTTGCCTGTTTTCCCTTTCCTTTGAGCTAACATATGTCTCCATGTGAAAGACACTTGGGGGCTTTTTTTGTCCGCCATGGACACAGAGAGCAATGGATGGGAATTCTTTTTCTACCAGCCTTTTAGACACTTGAAGGTGATTATCGCACATCCACATACCCACAGACCCAGTAGTTTAATTTTTTCTTCATTAGCCATGTTTTTCAGCAGCTGTATCACTCCTGTTGCCCTGCTCTGGGCTCCCTCCAATTTGTCAGCTTCTTCAGAGCAGTGCCGAGCAACAGACACAGCGCCTTTGCTGGAGTCTCCTCCCTGCCAGGTTCAAGCGAATAATTCCCTCTGGGGCCTTAAGTAAATGATGGTGTTTAAGAAGTCTCCGAGTGCCATGTACCTTGTTTGCGGCAGTGTCACAGGGTTTGTCTACAGAACAGAGTCACTGTAAAATCTGTTTCTCTACATGATGCTCTGGTTTCTCCGCACCAATTCCCTGCAGGGACTCTCCAGGCTTGCGTTAAATGCAAGCGTCTTATTTCACTTCAAGAGTGAAACTGTGAACAAAGATGGTATTCACCTCAGATGAAGTCCTACCTTTTTGTGCCCACAAACGGGTGTCTGCCTGTCAGCAGGGTGTCTTAATTGAGCCACTCCAGAGGTATGATGAGGTTCAAGTGCCTAAGGAAAGCCATCTGGGACGGTTGGAGCTGCCCAGAGAACCTCACCTCACCTCTGGATGCCAGTCCCAGAAGGTGTGGGTATTCCTTAGACTTTGTATCATGTTTCCCAGCCCAACCTGGAAGCCTGCTAAGAAATCTCAGCCGTATTAGTCACCTAACTGCGGGCAACTGAGCTGAGCCCTGGTGTCTGCTATAGGGTGAGCTGAATCAGTTGCCAGGAGCCACTGACTGTGTTGACTAAGGAGCCACATGGAGGTCTTTCTGCCAGTCTGTGAGGTAGGTCTCTAAGGCTGCCTTTAGCTGCTGGAGACACAGCACACGCCCTCCCTCTGAAGTCTGCCTCCATTCGAGATGCTCTTGATCACCCTGCCCTGATCTGTAGTTTACAGATTACAGGGGCATCACCTAAGCGGTACACATGTATGCAACTCCGTGGGCAACAAGTAGTTCCACTATTTGCTGATCTCTCTCTGCTCTGTCAACTATATTGACTGGTTCTCCGCAGACTACCCAGGACTCAGTTCCGTTGTACACGTATGGGTGCTAAGCACGGTTTGAGTTGCATGTTCTCTGTCGAGGAATACGTGCATGCTTTTTGTTTGTGCACTAGGAAACGTTCTCCTTCCAAGAAATGCATCTGTTCGGGAGGGTTGTTTATGATGCTGAGGCTGTATTCATTCCCTTGGCACCACTGAGTGGGTAAACAGGTAGATCTTAAGGAAGCAGCACTAGTACTTTAATCACCATTACATTAACTCAGAACTGCAATAAACTGGCAAATTAGGCTACAAATTTTAAAAGAAAAAAATTAAAATAATTAAAATTTAAATTAAATTAAAAATTCACAGTCTACCCAGAGGAGGTTGCTGGAAGTCATGAAACCACATTTCTCCAATGGGAGAAGTTGGAGAAGTTACAACTTTCACGATGGTGGTAGATCATAGCTGTAGTAAATGTCAATGATTTGTGCTTTCCTTTATTAACTAGATAAGTTGACCCATTTTCAGCTGGATGGAAGCGATCTGTTTTTGACAAGTCAGTGTTGGCTGTTTCTTATCACTTTCCTTTCCTTTAGGTGCTTATATATCAACTGTTTAATTATTCAGTCTATTTTATTTCCAAATATCAAAGTTAGGCTGACTCATCTGGAATTCACCTTTATTTTTATGATAGTACGGTTTGTCCTTCTTTTCTTTTCTGGTACTTTTCTTCCATGAGATCTTAAAGATAATCTGTATCACGCAATGATTGCTTTTGGTAGTTCCTAATGTACACTACAGCGTATTTCATCCGTCCCCACTGGCTTGCAGGCACCGAACTTACCCAAATATTGTTTAACTTGTGCTGACCCGCTCTTCTTTCTATGCACCATTAATTTCAATTAAGTTGATAATCTGTTCGGTTTTTTTTTTTGTTTTCTCCAGTCAGGTTGAAGCAAAAAGGCGCTGTACCAAGTAAGAAAGATAAAGCCATCACATAGATAAAGCAGTTCAGGTACATAGCTTATGAGTTACATAGCAACAGCCGGCCATGAATTACAGGCAGAAATTATCCACAATCTAGATGGCTCCATTCAGCTGGAAAGTGCTACTCTTCTGAAGCTGAAAATGACATAAAAAATCAAAGGGGGTCTAAAATTTTAACAGTGCTTGAAAGGAAGGGAGGCGTTTGGGTAAGTGAGGCTAATGTGAGTTAGTGAAAGGCTGACAGGCTGCCTGTCTCCCAGAAAGGCAGGGAGACAAAGATGTGGTGACGGAGTGAGATGTTTCTAGCTCTAAAGTATGAAAGGATGCAAATTTATGAAGGTGCACTTAATGCCCATGCATTTAGCCTGAGTGTGGTTGTTAGACTTTGTTCTGAAAGCTTTGTACCTTACAGGAATAAGTAAATAATGTTTTGTGCTGAAGGTGGTTGCTTTTGTCACTGCAGATGTACGCAGCCACAGGCAGCTAAAAGGTAATTTTGCAGGGTCCGGGTGCTTGATGGACCTATGCAAGCAGACACAATGGGAACTTGCAGGCTCTAAGGAAGCTTTTGGGCTGCAGAAGGATACCTAAAAAAGCGGTGGCATTGATGGATGGATGGAGGGAGAGGGAAGATGTTAAGCCCTTCATCTGCTCGCCGTGACATAGAAATTCAAGGACAGCTCAACTAAGAGCTTAGATTGATAAAATGACATATGAGTAGGGTGGGTTCTCACGTAACGGACTCTATTTATGCCAGCAAGATAGACAGAAACATTGATCTTGCATCCCTCTCTTTCTCTAATCTTGCATTGTTATAACTCGAAATCCACAGTTGTGTTTTTCTTCAGTGTGGGCACCCTGTTAGACTCCAGCTTGAATTCCTCATTAAGATATTTGAAGACCAATTCATTTGTTTCAGAGACATGTATGGGTATCAAATAGCAAAGTCGTGCTTGAGGCAGGGATGTACATGTCTATCTATATCTTGGATAATCCTGTTATTTAGACTAAGAACTTCTTGGGGCAGAGGCCGTCTATGTATAAATACAAAAGGACAGCAGTTACGGCCCTGAATATGCTTTTAAATATTTCGATAATCAAGTAATACACAGCAGGTTTTGGAAAGACAGATTGCCTATTTTTGCGACTGGTTTGTTACATGAATTTGTTATACCATCACCTTGTCTTGTAAGTCCTCACTTCTGCATCAGCCTCTTATCTTGAGTCATAAACAGATTATAAACTCTTCAGTGCAAGGGAGAGTTTTATTACACACATATAAACCAGCAAACATTATACTGGAGCCAACCATTTCCACTGCTTACTTCATTAATGTAAACAGCAACAACAATAATGATGAATTGATTAAGGGCCATACAGTGGAAAGTAACTCAGAGTAACAGGCCGAATTTAAAACTGGAAAAACGAATCTGATTATCAGCAAAAACTCCTTACAAAGACATTGATCAGAATGTGGCACAGTCTCCCAGGAAAAGCATTAAAACAGCTGTCATTCGTGTCCTTTATGATCAGATTGCATAAAGTTCTGTATGGAGTAATCAATCCTGTATTAGTCCAACGGGAATGGACAGTGATTTTCATCTGTATTTTCATTTCAAAGACAGATAGAGTGTATTTCTTCATGCAGAAAGTGCAGAAGTTTGGGGAGGGAGTTTTATACATCTCCTGAGACAGCAGATACTTGGCTGGAATTAGCAGAGCGGAGGGCAGGTGTGGTGGTGTGTCCCCTCACTCAAGCCATAACTACTGGTGGGGTCACGATGGCTGCACCCAGCTTACACTGGACTTTGGGGGATGGATGGCAACACGGAACATGGTAGCCAAAGGCTCTTTGGAACAGGGACCTAGATGTCTTGCTAATATGCAAATATGACTATAAGTCAATCACCTTACTCTATAAATAGTGGACAGCCCAGGGCCCGTTGAGTTCTCCTGCAGAGCAGTGGGCTGCACATCAGGATCTCCCCTTGGGTAGGGACACCTCTCAGTGCTACTCCCTGCGGTTGAGAGATTCCTTGCAGCAACAGATTCTTGGTAAGTGATTAATAGCATGCTAAACCTTGAAATGTTAGTTAAGGCATATAAAGGATTGATTGTGTATATACAATCCTTTAGACATAAACCGTTGACCAAGTCTGGGACTAGGATTGTATCCAGCCGCACCCAGACTCCTCTCTGAGAAGTTTAGAAAGCAAAGGGGGTCCTTTCTGAACCTCGATTCAACAGGAGGGTCTCCCTGACAGTTCTACCTGACCCTGTCCTCTATGCAGTAAATAACCAAGTGTACCTTGCTGTCGCATCTTGCTAAATGACTGTCACATTTACTACGAAACTTTGTTAAATCATTGCTTTATATCAATAAATATGCTGCTGCTTCCCTCTTATGAGTGAACTGCATCTCTTCATCCGCAACAGCAGGGACAGGAGGGGAAAAATGATGGAGATGCCAAGAGCTCTTTTTATTCAATCACAGCTGGATCAGTCATTAGTCTACTCACACCACCTGGAAACCACTGCAGAAATATCCTGCAAATGTTCTGATAACAGCACCGAGCTGGTCAGGGATCAGACCTTGGACTTCTTGTTTAAACAATGTAAAAACCAACAAGTAATGAGAAATGAATGCAGGGGTTCTGGCTGAAGGAAACAGAGGAGACAAAAAAAAAGGAGACTGCCCAAGAATGTAAATCACATGAGAAAATATAGGCAAAAACCAATTTAAGCTACAGTCAGGCAAAAGAGGAGATGGGGGAGAGACACAATCACATCAAGGTAAAGCTGTAGAAGCATAAAGCAGCCCTCCCTGAGATGGTGAGAAAGTTAGAATAGCTACGATATGCATTTCTCAGATCTTTTGAGATGCATAGAGAGAAGCTGTCCCCTATTTACCTGGAGGTCAATCCAGCCTTTCTAGTGGAATAAAAGGATATTGATGAAGAGAATGGACATCTGGTTGTCAGGACCACAGTACAAGTAATAAGAATAAATGCAGCTTTTGCTTGCAGAACACGGAGAAGCTTGTTTCTGCCTGTTGATGAGCAGCTACAGTTGGAGATCTGACCGAAGATCAGAGGTAGGTGGATACATCTTACTCTACGTAAGATCAGGGAATGGCTCCAGCAGGTACCTACCATCACAGAAGATATGCTTAAGATAGTACTAAGAAAGAGCAAAGTATCTGGAGGTCAAAACATGGGGCATGTTATAAATCTTCAAGCATCCTCACAACCGAGGTCTCCATGTGATTTACTGTTGTTTGCAAATTCAGCAATAATGTATTTGGAGGGGTATGGTTTTTGTGTCAGCTCATGCAGTCCTGGAGTCCTTCTGTATGTGCGTGGGGTCTGAGAGGGGATGGGTGCTTGTGAGTACTCTGGGTGTGAACATTGACAGAGTACTCAAATGCAGTGGATGAGGGTTCAGCTTCACTCCAGTGTGTCCTGGCTGGCCACCAAATCGCACTGTGGATGGCTTAAACTGGTAAATTGCTGAAAACAGGAGAAAGTTTGAACAAATGAGCATAGGCTTGTGCTTGTTAGCAGTTTAATTAATAAGAACATAGGTGCTCTCCTTCTAATTACTTAGGTTGAGTATGATATGTTAATATTAGTGTTAAGAATAATTGGCAACAGCAAATATTTTCAAGACAACACAGTCACATGGCAAACAGAAGAAGGGGTAATTTTTACAGTGTTTTGCATCATCAAAACACGGCATGCAATGTGATCCAGTAAGCCCACCGAAGAAGAAACCGTCATATCTAAAATGCGACATCACTATACCAGTTATAAGTAGCACTGTACTAGTATGACAGTCTAGGGACGCCAACCCATCTCCTGAGTACATCATATAAACTGTACCAGGCATCAGAGAGTCCTCCAGGCATTAAGACTGCAGATGACAGCATTCTTTTAGGGCAAAGAAGAAGCTATCCAGAGCTATGATACCAAACTGCAACATTAGACCGAAAGAAGTCGCGGCACAACAGAGGAAAACCAGAGTGACATTGTGTCAGAAAGATCTTGCATTTCCAGGGTCTGAGTCAGACTTCACAGAAAGAGAAACAGCAGGGTCATGTCCCACACCAAAGGATGAGTGAAGGCATTGATTTATAAGGCTGGTGAGTCTCCTTCTACATTCTGCATATATCCACAGAGGAACATATTACAAAACTAAATATTAGCACTGGCATCTCTAGAAAGCATTCAAAGAAATGTATGGAAGGATTTCTCTGGCCAAACTGCGCATCAGCTTGACCAGTGACCCAGAGCTCTGAGGTGCGCTGTGAGTCAGACAGTGCAGGGACGTGGACACAGCCCTGAGCAACCTGCTCTAGCTGACCCTGCTTGGAGCAGGGAGGTTGGATGAGATGATCTCCAGAGGTCCTGTCCAACATCAGCGATCCTGTGATTCTGAGTATTTTAATCTCTAAATTCCAGGGAAGCTTCCAAATCACCAGCTTGGTTTCATTTATTTTTTTTTGTTTGTATGGTTTTATCTGTGGCATGGGGAGCCTCTCAGGAATATTTTTTTTTTTTTAATCTTGACTTTGCTTTGCTATGTATACAAATATCGTGAACTTAATAGGTTCAGGAAACCAAAGTTAATTTTTTTTTATATCTTCAATGCATATGCATTTAGTGAGCCAAAGTGTGTGATGTTTAATTAACCTTTCAGTTCAGTGAGCGGTTTCTTGGTCAAAGACCTTGGGAGCTGTTCTTCTGTGTAACGCTTCCAAATTTGTGAATACAATTGAAACCAGCTGCTGAAAAATCAGTGTCTGCTTCATGGTAGCCTGCACTCACACAAAGACTGGAGTACCGTAGCGAGACAGAAACAGAGAGGAGGAGGAATTGGTTAAGAAGATTATGACGCTAAGTGTTCTTTTATTTGGTTTGAAATACACAGAAGGATATCATTTACCGATACACAGAAATGCAGGACAAACCGCAGAACTGTATTGCAACGGGAAGCAGGATTGTTACAGGGGAAGTGGAAATCAACACTAAAAGTTATAGAAAGCATGGCAGCGTGGCATAAAGTTCTGGCAAAGTTTGAGCACTCCCAACCTCGTGATTACTCCAGGATGCTAGAGATGGCCTTTAACAGTGATTAAAGACTACCGACAGACACTTGGAAAGTGGGGAGATTTTAAAATCCTCATGCTGATCCAATGACTGAGAGCTACTCGCTAAAGCCTTAGGTACAAGGACCAAGAGAGCAGCCAAGGAGCAGCCACCGTTAATGCGAATCCAGGGATGGTTTGGAGCAACAGCTGGACTGATAGATGAGGTGGGAGTCATCAGGGCTTATCGGATGGTTGGGACCTGCCTGTGGCCATGTCCCAAGAAGCATGTCTTTCTAGAGCTGTCTGAGAGGGGTTTTGGATTCAAGTCTTGACACATGAATAGCAGGGAGGTTTGCAGCTCGGTAACTATGATTTCTGCTATCACAAGTTAAAGGCCACAGGCTTTGTGTTGACCTGACACTCAAGGCTTAGTCAGTCCAGGCTGATGACTTATCTTGGCAAGCCTAGGCTGAGCTGATTTTAAGTTTTTTTTATTAAGGATAGCAATTGTCTAGCAGCCAGGTAACTAGGGCTTATGTCTGGTTTAGATCAGCTTTAGTTTATAGCGATAGCAAAGAGTTACTGTGGGGATTGAACAGTCTGTGAGCTCAAAATAAGATGTGGTGTGGAAGAGTACAGACACGGGACGATAGCAGAGGTCCCAGACTGTAAACACAAATCTTAAAGGTCAGTCGATGGCCTCTGCAGAAGTGCAGCCTTATGTTGCTCAGGTAAAACTAATTTTGGAGATAACAAGAACAGAAAAACTGAATAAACAGAAGAAAGAATGTGTTAAGAAAATATATAAAAATAATTCGCTAGCAGACCTAAAACTGAGGAAGAGCAAAGCATCAGCATTGACATCACGTGCCTCCAGGAAGAAAGGATGAAGAAAGCCCCACCACAAATATCATACTACTTACAGCAGACATCTCAGGATACCGACAGCATATAACCCACCACCCAGTCTTCCTCAGTAAAGCTGAAACGCTCAACCGTAGGAGCCAGCCAGGCACTGGAAGAATGGACATAGCACTGAAAAAAAGGGTAGATATCAAAAAGTTGGTGGTTTTTTTTTGTGTTTGGTTTTGGGGTTTTTTTCTTGAATAACAATTTTAACAGCATTATTGAGATTTCTCTGTATTAATTTGAAGTATGCATGTATAATCTTAGGACTGGACTAAGCATTTTGGCTATTAGATTATGAAAACTTTAACTGGACTGACAACAGCTTCATGTTGCTCCATATCTATGTGAGGTATGCTCCATTCTTGCCCATAGCAAGATTTTGAGTGTGACAGCTTAGAAGTCCATCATAAATCTGTAAGAAACACCAATTAATGTTCTAGTTCTTACTTTTCCAATTCACTGGGCTGCATGCATGAGACTTGAGAGATAAGTAGTGGTCTGGAGAGAGACTGTATGGGAGATTTAATGTGATCTCTCTGTTCTGGGGAATGGTAATATATCGCGTGAAGTCTTAGCCAGCAAAAATTTACCTGTGGAGACATACTGTTGATATTCCTGTCTACTTTATTATCTGCCATAAAAGTGTGAACATTAGCAAAGGAGAATGCACTTGGCTCCGCTTTTCTTCTTCAGGTCTGCTTTTAAGCTTCCCAACTTCTGGATGCAGCAGCATTGAGACAGGAGCAAAAATTAAAAAAGGGAACAGAATTAGCCCACCTTCCTCGCGCAAGCAGTTGGTGAAGACAAATCCTACATAAACAACTGTCTTGGACTTGAAAAGAAAATTGTTGTGTATTTCATAATTGTTAAGATAATTGTTGTATATGGTGTGAGAGGTCACCTAGCCTTCCTTTCTACAGACAGTAACTAATTTGTAATTTAGCATGTTGTGTGCAATAGATGCAGCTGAAATTACTTCTCATTTTCATGAGAATAGAGGACTCTGATCGGATTTGTCCCTGGTGTCTAAAACGTGCAAATAGAAGGCAGAAAACAGGACAGGTCTGTTCTGATGAGCCTCTGCTTACATAAGGGATGTTGTTCGAAGGCAGTGAGATCTGAAGGTGCCTCTGAAAATTATGCATGAGTTGCTTTATTGTATGAAAGCAGCCCATAAGCTGATTAACCCCCATCTCCATTGTATTTCAGCCTTCGGTGTAATTTGCCTTTTGCTCTTCCTTTATTCCTCACATATATTTGGAACAAGATTGTGTATATTTTTTCTTTTGAAAAACTTAAATCCTCCTTTTTTCTTTTCAGCTTCTCTTGCAAAAGCTTTTTTTTTTTTTTTTTCATCTAATTTTTCAAGAGCCATACTCACTTGTGCCTGAGGAAATTGCTGAATATTTTGTTTTCAAAGACAGGTGAAAAGACAGGACAGGGCATTGGCCTGAGAGCCTTAAATATGGTTGGACTATTGTTGCTCTGTGTGTGTGTATACAAGAGCGGGTGAGAGAGAACGTGTATTTATGGCACATGGGGAGTGGTCTACTGCTGATGTTTTTGAAACAACTGAGACGAGTCAGATAGATCCTTCAGTAGCCCTATGCAGTGCTTCAGAGGTGTTGACTGCTGTCTTCACAAAACTTTTGAGATCTTTTTAAGTCTACATTTTAAAAAGGATTCATGTTAATATACACAAGCCAGGTTCCTAAAAGGCCTTGGTGATATATTGACATGTACTGATTTTTGTTTGACTCCCAATCCAGGAATTCCACTCCAAGCACTGATTTAGGAGGATTTCAAACATTAATACACAGAATCATAGAATGGTTTAGGTTGGAAGGGACCTTAAAGATCATCTAGTTCCAGTGTCCCTGCCATGGCCACGGACACCTTCCACTAGACCTGGTTGCTCAAAGCCCCATCCAACCTGGCCTTGAACACTTCCAGGGATGGGGCCACCACAACTTCCCTGGGCAACCTGGGCCAGTGTCTCACCACCCTCAGAGTGAAAAATTTCTTCCTGAGATCTAGTCTAAATCTCCCCCCTTCCAGTTTGAAGCCATTACCCCTCGTCCTATCACTATATGCCCTTGGAAAAAGTCCCTCTCCAGCTTTCTTATAGGCCCCCTTTAAGTACTGCAAAGCTGCTCTAAGTTGTCCCTGGAGCCTTCTCTTCTCCATAATGTTCTCTTCTCCATAATGTCAATATAATGTTGACCTACTTACTTTGTCTCATGAGCTGCTCTCATTAGCAAGAGCAATTGCTTGAAATAACTACTTAGGCATTTCCATCTTTCTTTTTGGTATTGAAAACTCGCAGCCCCGGTGATTTCCTGCCAAACTGTAAGCACATATCTCTTGTCTGTTCACTTCGGTGCAACTCAGTGGACTTCAGACAAACAACAGCAAAACACATCAGGAATAAAAAAGGACAGAATGTTAAATGAAAGAATAAATCAATAGCCCATTTTCACAGGGGTTGAAGGACTTGTCCTATGGACTGTGTTATCTGTGGAAAGGATCCTGGCACAGTAAATAGAAAGTCCTGTAGCAGAAAGGTAACTCTCTCTTTTCAACAGCCAGTTCCTAAAGTTCTGTGCTTAACTGAAATCATCATTTTAACAACCAAATGCAGGTTTGTTGTTTTTTTTTTTTTTTTTCCTCTCGAGAAAGGTCATATTTCCAGTTTTAATTGCATTTTTAAAGTGACACTGGGACTGCCATTAACCATCCCTGTCTGGAAGGATCTATCCTGCTTAGAAAAGTTAAGACCTGCCTTATATTCTGGGGACTCATTCTGGTCTTTCTGGGAGGGCAAAGCCCTGGGAGCCTTCAGGAGCATTGACTCCTTATTAGAGGTAGGGCTGGCCCAGGGCTTTGTTTCCCAAGGCTAACATGAGCCAGCCAGGTCAATCAAGCTAAAAAAAAAGAAAAAATCAAAGTAAAATACTTTGGGGGTATGAAAGAAGCAAAGCCCAAAGGGTTAGAAACACACAGGCCATAACAGCCAGGGAGGTGGAAGGCAGCATCGGCTGGGCTGCCCAAATGGCTGCGATTAACCTCCTATTGTCACCGGAATAGATCATTTCCCCTCTGCTGCCTCCATGTCTTCCCCAAGTCCCTGCATTATGTATATAGGTTGTAAATATTCGAGGGGCTGTTGTTCAATGGTATTTAGACTGTGCCCAGTTTAGGAGCTTTTGGGAAGTCCTGATTTCCAGCTTGACCACAGGAAGGTCTGGGGTTTCATGCAGTGATCCTGCATGAGCCAGCAGCTGCACAGTCAGGTCCTGGAACAGTTCTTGCTCTTCATGCTGGGGTGTATGAACTGACTAAAACTGGCCTTAGGAACTGGTACTTCTGTGAATTTTTCATGCCCGTTTTATCCTATACAATGTCCAAGAACAACAGTCATCATTAGTCTGAATTTTCCCATATTGACGTGCAGACAGAGGGAACATGCAGTAAAGCAAGTTCCTATTCAGAGGCATAAATTGAGGAATATCAAGGCTTCTATCACCACTGTCCCACAATATTTGGATGGATGTGGTTTATCATGGTTATTGCTGAAAGTCAATGCTCCTCTGCTGCTACTTAGAGGTACTTGCAGCTCCCCTGGCTTCCATCCCCATGGCAGAGCAATCTCACTACCCAGTGACAGATGGGAAATGTAGATACCATAGCAGGAGTGATGATATACCCTCTATTTACTTACAGGGCAGATGACTGACCTTCCAGAATAAATAGCACAGAGGGAAAACGAGATATTAATTCATCTCCTTGCAACACATTCTTCTGTAAAAAAACAGTAAAGTCTCTGCAGATTAAGATCATGGACTCTTTAAAACAGAAAAGAGAGGGCACTGGTCTCCCCAGTGACACCAGTAACCATCCCTGGTTGTGTAATTGAATTCTGTCCTTGTACAATCCCGGCACGATCAGCAATTCTGGATGGGCAGATCACACTTTGAATCGCGCACAGCTCTAATCTTCATCTTTCCAAGCTCAGCACTGCCGTAACCTTTGTCTCTGATGACAGAATAATTTCTGTCCCCAGCCCCTCTGAGGATACACCTTGCTCTAGTCAAACCAACAATATCGGAGAATGTTTGGGGGCACTGGCACTGGGCTGTATGTGCTGCTGAAGTGCTGGAAGGCTCCCTGACATGCTTTTGGTCCGTGACAACCAGCATCCCCCCAGATGATTCCTGGCCACAGGTTGGCACTTAGGACCTGCCAGGGACCATGCAAAGGAAGCAGTTTGAAAGCAGTCACCCTCTTTTGCAGGCTAGCACACTTTATTTTCGCAGACATGGAGTGCACTATGCATGCTGGCTTCAGTACGAAAGAATGTACCCAAGCATATTTAATTTATTTGTATAGATTTAGCCTGATTGAATTCCAGAATGTTTCTAAAGTTCTCATGTTCCCTTGCTGGATGCCTGGAATTGAATTGATCTATTCCTGTTGGTCCTGATAAAAGCCCAGCTCCTCTAGCTCTTCAAGACAGAAATGAAAAATAAATATGCTCAGGAACCACTCTACGGCTACAGCACAGCCACTAGCTGACAGAAATTGTGAATAGGTTTGCTTGCCACAATAGAATGGCTTAGAAAAACATCAGAGGCAACACTGCTGCAAACATGACATTCATCAGTACATCTGATGAGAGGCTGCAAATAAGCGCTGACGTTGCCAAGCATCTGTCGGTGGATATAGGGAGGCATTGGCCAAATGGGAAACATCTGCATCTTCTCCAAACGAGAATCAGTGGAAAAAAAGAAAAAGTCTGGAAATCAGGCCTTTCTTTTAAAAAGACTCACGGGTGTGAAGGAGCAGAGACCAAAGCATCTGTGTACTGTCAGAAGATCCATGTAATTCTGATGAACTCAACATGGGACTACATTATCGGAAAGCAAAACCTGGAGGTGGCAGGATACCGGACAAGGAAAATGCAGAAGAGCTGGGCATAAGAGACACTGCAGGGTAGTTAAGCTGCATCAAACAAACACAGCCAAACAATTCACCAAACTGTTGCTGGTTTAAGAAATTGCTGGAAGGAGCAAGCCTAAGCCCAGATGCTCATCTTGCTACAGTGGTGTCATCAGTAACAATGGGGATTCACATATCATGGCTTCAACTGGTGCTTCCATAAGGGCTGCTGGCAGGGACAAGTATCTCTTAGGATGCAAATGTAGTAAGCCAAGTACTAGGAGGTTGCCGTCCTTAGCTGGACACAGCAGTTTCGTTGTCAAAGTGGAGACATGGTATAAACCTGTTCTCCTCTCCCTGCCTTTCACTCCTCACCTCCAGTGTACCCAACCCTGCTGTTGTTTGATGGTTGGTCACAGAGTCCACTCTCCCCGCTACATCTCTGCTAACTCAACTAATTTAGCCCATACTTGCCTTATCGTCATCTCCCAGATC
Organism: Burhinus bistriatus; assembly: GCA_013397275.1. Classification (NCBI taxonomy): domain Eukaryota; kingdom Metazoa; phylum Chordata; class Aves; order Charadriiformes; family Burhinidae; genus Burhinus; species Burhinus bistriatus. The sequence goes on from VYXH01010786.1 coordinate 99,516, forward strand.
CGGTAGGCTAGGCTCTCTCTTGACTTTCATTGCTCAGTCACTTTGCCTTGTTCCCTTTTGAAAGTGCTGTCAACGGACCAGGACTAGAACTGTTAAAATTTCTGATAAGACTGAACTAAAACTTGCCTCACTTTCAGCATGATCTTATGAAGGTTCTTCTACTCTGTGTAATGAATGTACGTAGTCAGTGTATCTCAGTGGGTAACACCAAAGGCTTGATGTGGTTTGAAACATCTCTTGCTCCACACACCTCACTGTAGGCTACCAGCTTTCCTTGGACTTATGCACCCCATCATGCCCTGGGATTTGGATATAACATAAGCGCCTTGGCTTTCAGAAATCAATATACCCAGAAACCCCATCGCCGATTCTGTTGAAAATCAGACAGTTTCTACTTAGATGTTAAAACACAAATGTGGGAGTATTATTTTAGGAATCAACACCTTAATTGCAGTGCAGGCATGATTTGAGGATTTTGGGAAAAGAGACCAAAGAAAAGGTGAAGGACAAGCAGAGCACGGAATAAAAGGAAAAAGAATGAGAGGATGACAAAGGTTCATGATGGGTGAAAGATAGCTGGAGGAGGAAGATTCTTTAAAGATGGGTACTTAAAGTAAGAATACTCCTCTCTTCAAAGAAGTAAGAATACAACACATTTATATTGGCTTTTTTTGGCATACAGAATCTGCTCAATCCCTAGGTGACTGCAGCAATGCTGACCCTAATCTCCCACTTCTTATCTCTCTGTAGGATTTCTAAGCCTTTCAGTCCTCCTGAAGGCACTTGGTCTCTGCGTACCCTGCCATAGCAGCTTGAATAGCGCAGAGTAAATAGATCTCATCAGAAGGAGGAGACGCTTCTTGGGAATGATAAAACAACGAGCAAAGCAAGAACTGCCAGGCCGGCTGGTAAGTGTGGAAGCGATGGTCTTCTTATTGATTGTACAGGAGTCTTGCTTAGAGAGATGGCTGGAAATTTTTACTTTCGAAAATGTTACTCTGATGAAGCTGAGAACAGAGCAGGAGTCAGTGATGATAAGAGGGATCAATGCAGACCATGGACAGAATGAAGTTATTAATAAGTAATAAGACTGAACTTGGGAGCTAATCAAATAAAAAAGGCATTTTCTAGTTCGGGCATTGCACAGGCACTTGATTGCCATAGTAATGGCAATGGAGAGATTAGAAACAATGAACTGTACAGCAAAAACTGGCTGAAAATCTCTCCTTGTGGAAGAATCTATTTAAAAGAATGGTTAAAACAGAACAATTTTCTAGAAGAGATCTATTTCAGGATATTTAACAGGGGTTGTGAACAGGAATCAGTGATCTTTGGAGCGTATAAAAATTGAAATTAATGCTGGCAAAAGATGCTAGATAAGCTTACCTTCTCAATTCTTCTAGTTATTACTAGCAGGGTGACAATTTCACACAGCTGGAAACTGAATGTCTAGGCTCTACAAATTTCTTCACCTGCAGGGACCACCTCCCATTATGCAATATGATTATTCAGTCTTTGATATCTTCCTCTGAAGCATCACTTGGTGTGAGCTTTAGAGGAAGAGACCTATAGCTGCGAATGAAAGGGAAGTATTCCATCCCAACTTCCTTGCATCCCCAGCCATGCCTAGTTTTCCTATTCAGTCCTCTAGGATGGGTGCAAAACCCAGGAGACAGACCTCTACTAAACTCTGTATTTTTAAAAAATGATACAACTTCTCTGTATCCTTTCTTACTACATTTCTCAGGATTTTTCTATAAGTAAAGCACGTTTATAGCTTTTCATGATGTATTTGTCTTCTCTATTGAAATCCCCAGTGTCTTCTGATAGATTAGAAAATTGCTACTACTAAAATAGACTAGCTTATCCAGTCACATAAGTAGTTCTAAAGCCAAGCTACTAGTAACATCCACTATCAGCTTTTCACTACCGGGGAAAGGTTTCAGGAGAATTTTAAGCCTGATTTGCCTAATTTCCTTAAGGAGATCTCCAAGATCCAAGAATTCAATGAGGAAATTAATGGGAAGCAGAGGAGAATGCTAGTCTTATTTCTACAATATGAAAAGGCAGCTAAGGGGAAAAATCCCACAAGAAGGGTATTAGACACTGGGAATTTGTAAGCTTGGGGTCCCACTGGGTAGTTTTCCAAATGAGGAAAGCATTTCAAATGCCTGTTGGACAAATGGGGAAAGAGCTGGCATTTCTATTCTGGTTTCAGTGGTATTAGTTATGCTACTTTACCAGCATATTGGTACTATAAAACTGGAAGAGCACACAAAAAACTGTGAGAGGTCTGAGGTACAATGCTGAGAATGAATCTTTGTGTTGTTTGTTCCCCTTTCAATATGGGAACCACACCAAATGGCCTGCAGGACACCAAGAGGGCTTGATTTGTCATTATTTAAAACAAGTAAGCATGTGCGGCTTAAGCCCAACTTTGTTCTGATACGGCAAGAGGAACTAAAATCCCTATGTGTTTAGTATACAGTTTGTACACAGCTCCAGTACACAAGGTGTTGTTCATTGCTCTGAAGTGGCTAAAGATCATCTTGAATGATGCTAATGACCTTCTCTGATTCTCTTTAATCCTTTCACCCTTGCTCCAACCCTTCCTGGAAAGGAGGTGCTTGAAAACAATCCTGACCAGGGGTAATATGACACACATGGTACCAACTATGTAATCAAAGCAGCAACCCATGTACCATTCAGCTGCCAAATGAGATGTCTAGACAATATGGTGGGTTGGGCAGGATGGAAAATGAATAATAGTTCAGACCTGAAGTAGACCCTTTAAGGAGACTGATTGTGAAGGTAATTAATGACAGTAGCCATGAAAAAAACCCTCCTCTCACTATGACATACAGCTTCTCAGGTGAGGAACCCAACCAGGGATACAAGGCAGGGCCATGGAGGAGACAGAGAGTAGAAGAAGGACTCTCCTATCTGCTACTTGATCAGAGGATAATGTTAGGGAAAAAATCTTGTTTCAGTGAGGCCTCCTTTTTATAGGTATGATGTGCCTTCCTGACTCACTCTAGGTTTGTCCATGCCTCTAATTTTTTCCGCAAGAAACCAAATTGTCAAGAAGGATAGCCAGCATATGACCATTGAGTGTAGACCCCTTCCCCTAAAGATGTTCCTAGGGGTAGGGAACGAGCAGCCACGGCTCCTCCACAGCCAATGCCCTGCAATGCCTGTTCACCTGTAATTGCCGTTTTAGCTACTTTTCTGGGTTAGTTATTGGATACGTTAATAACATCTAAAGTCATTTGGAGGAGCTGATATTTAGTTATTCAAGACTACGAGAAAGAAAAAAAAACGTATCTGAAGATGATTAGAGAGCTCCCCTTTTGTACCTTGACCTGCTAAGAAAGTGCTATGTACTAATAGCTTTAACTTCCCTTCCTATTATACTCTGATAGGATTTGCCTTCCAAAGCACTCTGACAAGGTAAGACAGGAGGCTGCTGAACTGGAGTAAGTAATATTGCACACAGAAGATGTGTGTGTGTGTGTGTGTGAAGACACATGAACCTGATGGCCAAGGTAGCCACCCACGCCTCTCAACAGAGAAAACAAAACCAAAAGTCGTTCCAAGTCTTAGAGGGAGAAATTGCCTCCTTCACAAATGAATTGCATGGACCAGGAGCAAAACTGAGACAGAGCAAGGGGAGCCACAGTTCTGAGGAGATGGACAGAAGGTCCAAGAGCTAAGAGCAAGCTTAGGTGCTAAGAGCAAGCATCTGGGTAGTCTGGGGTCTTTGGGAGACAGTGCAGTTATTGGTGAATTCTTTATGCTGAACATAGAATTGTTGGTATAGACAGAGATACTTTTAACAGAGCCAAGAAGCTTGTCCTACTGAAACTAATGAGCACACAATTCTACCTAACGAGGAAAACTCAGTGATTTTCCAGAAGAACAGGAGGAGGCAAGACTCTACTAATACTTGAATTTGAGGCCTTCCATGGAATTTCGAAAGGGGATAGGTTTCATGTTCACCCTTCTCCACTTGTAAGGAAACTTGATGGGACTGTTTGCCTGTATGTAGTGACCACATGCACAGGGGTTTACACTGGTTCCTCAGCCGAGGGACATACGTGCGGTTTGTAAATTGTCCTGGTGAATTTGGAAAAGCCCTCACCTTGATTCTGCCTCTGTTGAAATCAAGGGAAGTTATCATCATTGATTGTAAAAGGTGCAGGATCAAGGTCTTCTAGGATCTGGAGGGATTCCTCTGTGTTGCCGTATACACATCCAACTTCCGATAATCCTGAAGATTTCCTTGTTGACTTAGTTCTAACACCCACCAAAGTGAACAGAAAGATTCCCACTGAGAGCTGAACTTCTGAGTGCAGTGCTATGGTCCCGAGGGCAGAACAACAATAATTTGTTATGAGGGTCTTCAAAACACATGAATAATATACTGAACTTGACTGGTGCTATGGCCCATACTGGAGAAGGATGTGCCATCTTAGCTCTAGCTTTAAACTATGCCCTACAGAAGAGCTCGAATTGCCTCCATGCCCAGCTGCTCATGTAGCAGGAGATGAGGTCCTTGTGAATTTGAGGGAGAGCAGATTACCTGGAGAAGCAGTCCTGGCACTGTACTGGAAAGCTGCTATTTTTCCAGGCTTTGTTTGTTCTTTGCAGTGAAATGTGTTTAACTCTCAGGAGAAAAGCTATTTTCTTTTCCTTCCTAATTCCTGAGTGCAAAGCAATGGTAATAAGTAAGAGAAAAATAAATAAAATAGAGAGAGGTGAGTAATGTCATCAAAATTCCTAGGGAGCTGGCAGGACCGAATTCAGAAAGTCCACAATGAAATGAATGGATCCCCCTCCATGGACTAAGGGGGTTATCTGCAGGTAAGGGTTTACTGTTCATTGGCAGAATCACTGGAATGACACTAGTACATAAAATTTCACATGCTCCCAAGCTTGGTAGAACAGGTGCTCCTTATTCCAATAACTGTACATGGTTCCTTGTAAGTCAGGAGACAAAGGGTGGAGCCGGTGCAGTAGTTGCAATGAGCTTTGGTCTGTTTCAAAATCGGTTGTCTTTTGTCCAACAGTTGAGCCCAGAGTCAGAGTGCAGCAAAGGGTCTGTTTACGTTTCCAGATTAAGTAAAGTCAACTGCTACGTGTTGAATCAAAAAAGTGACTCTTGACTGATGGACTAGAAAATGCTCAAAAGCACAAGTTACAAGTGCTAAGATCTCATACCTCATGGTTCAGAAGAATTTAAAACTGCTGCTGCAAGGACATTTAATGGTACATTAAGTGTCCCCAGGACACCACCAGTGATCCATGTGGCCAGGAACAGCAAGTTCTGCATGAGATAATTATTCTAAGATTTCAAAACAAGACCTGTTGCAATTAATGCAAGAGCATTTGTGTCCTACATGTCAAAGAGAGGACAGAAGAAATGCAGTGAAGGAGTCATCAAATCTTCAACGACCTTTTAGTAATAAGCTAGGTAGCATAATGCAGCTTAAGTCCCTGGGTTCCTAAGGATGGGTGAAAATTGCTTGGTGCAGTTTGATTAGAGAGGTGTTGCTTTTTTTTTTCAAATCCACCACCATCAAAGCTAAGTATCTCTTCAGAGGTATTTGCACCCATAAAGCTGCATGGGTAAAAAAAAAACCCAAAAAACAAAACCAAGAAAATGACCTTTCTTCATGCTGGGATCACAAAGTGATACAAGGTCCTGAAACTTGATCCAAGAGGCTCTCAAAAGCTCCTGCCCTTCCCAAAAATACTGCCTGAGTCTTGAGCCTGAAACAAGACCAGAAAGGCAGTGAGCCCCACGTATGCAACAAGGACAAAATTTTGAAAGGGTTTTTAGCTCTTCATAGCACACTAATTGGCCGGGTACTGCGAGCGTAACAGCAGCATTGGGTTGGAGCCCTTAGTGTAATGCAGTTATTTGGCTAAGTTTTATTATTACACCTTCCCCTCCACACACCTCCCTCAAGGAACCTAACTGGTTGTATTATGGACTCTAAGCTGCAGGAAACACAACATTGCCCAGCTGGCTGTAGCTGGACAGACATGCCACAAGGAGGAAATGGGATACGAATTTAATTCTCAGTAGCTCACGGATAAACTATCTCCAGTTTTCTTCAGTTGAGACAAATTGACTGGAGAAGGTATTACAGTGGAACTTGTCTGCCAAAGCTCTCCCAGTACACTTTAACCATTCCAGAACAACTTCTCTATACAGAGACATGAAGGAAGAGGTATCTTTGTATGTCTCGATTATCTTTGCCAAATAGGGGAATTAGCCTGAAATAGCTGCTCTGGTTGATTCCATTTGAATCTTTAGAAAGGTGCATTTTAAAGCAGATCCAAAGTGGAAGCTGGTTTATAGTAAATGTAAAGTGAAATAATGGTGAGAGCAGTGAGACCCAGTGAAGTCATTAAATCGTTTATACCCCAATTCAGCCTGTTTTTGAGAGGTTTCAATGATGCGCAGCAGGTAAGCCCATCCTCTAAGTCAAAGGAAACATGTTCATTCACTCTAAGTCACAGTGTCTGGGAAGACTGGGATCTATCTGCTTAGGTTTTTTGAAGTTATGTTCTCTTGCCAGAGAATTTTTTTCTTGATTGTGGATATTTTTTCCATCTTTTGTTCTGTGAACAGTGGTACGGATTTTGGCAATGTCACCATGTAATCATGCTTTATTTGAATGGGTAGACTTGAATGGGCTTTGCTCCTATGGTAACAGATTTTTAGCTGCAATTGTTCTTAGCTTTTTGAAGGTGCCGTTAACCATTGTTCCCAGCGGCCTGGTTCCCTGCGTGGTTTGGGCTTTCCAAGACTGGATCTCAAAGTGTCAAGGTTACATTTGGCAAAGTGAAGGAGAGTGAGTGATTGGGAAAATGAGATCAAGTCTTTTTTCGTCTTTTCCCTAATCCTGGGATAGGCAGAGGCCAAAGCAGCCCCAGCAGAGCTTATAGCAGTTAAGAGGCTGCTGCAAGTTCTGCCAGCCTCAATGGTTCCTTGTGGAGGACCGTGCCAGCGGGATCCTTTCTGCCCCATCCGATTCCCCTCTGTGGCAATACGCCCTTTGCTCAAAAGTGGGCAAAGCTCTCACTGTGCCAGCTGCCATGGGGATCTTCGGCTGCTTCTTGAAGACTTCATCTCTGGGGCTGTGTCAGCAAACCAGGTGGAGTTACAGCAAAGATTTTGGCAATATCTGCAACTCTGGGGCTGTGTTTAAGGTCACATTTCTGTAGCTGTGCTTGCCTTCATTTAATCTTGTTTGCTCTGACGTCAATGCAAATGTAGCAGCAAGCCCATGCTGTTACACGCTGTCTCTATTACCATGGTTTTTCTCTCCTAAAATCATGGCTGGTTTCTTACGATTGAGTTAAATTTACTATGGAGAGAGGCGGGTTGTTTTTACAGTGCAGTAGCTAGTGTGTTGGCATATTCTACCCAAGTACAGAGTATCTGCACTTAATAATTCTGTTTAATTGATTCTTGTTGTAACAGCCAAAAAACTGAGTTCACTGTGAGCTGTGTGTGCCTGTATCCTAGTGCGATTCAGCCCTGAATGCTAATGTATTAGTCCTGCCTATTTTATACATAAACAATTTATTACCTTCATATGAATTAAATTTTCATGACATAGATTAATGTATTCTGCCTGCCATCTGGAAGGTCCTACAGCGGTCTCCAAATGGTGCAGGGATCCGCACGTCATTGAAATGTAGCCCTTCCCAGAGCAGAGCGTAGGAGCTGAATAGCCCTGCACAGCTTTAGGACCGTTGGGCAGCACGGAATAAACCAAACAGTGTCCCGCTGAAGCTACAGGTAAATTTAGGTTGGAATCAGTTACAGTGATTTTCTCGAGCGGCGCAGCAGACTTAACAGAGTCCCAATTCTTGCAAAATATCTAAAGGGCATCCCTTGATTGCAAGGCATAGAGACGTTCAGTGACTTGTCTATGGTTGTGGAACAAGTCTGTAGAAAAAGTAGTAACAGTTCCTACATCCCCTGCACTTCTCTATAAAGCAGCCTCTGTTTGAAGAGCGAAAGGGAGAGGAGTCAGATAATAGGCTTGAGGATAAAAGAAGTGACATCAAAATCTTTCAATATCCATGTCATTAGTGGATCAGAGGATGGGCTGTCGTTGACTCTTCTGGCCTTAAATGTTACAGGAACAAGGAAATGGTAAGTTTTCAGGGAATCGGAAAGCTGAGGACTTTCAGGTCATGTTTAATCATTTTTTATAAAGAAGGTCTATTTGTAATACCCCTGCTGTCAAAGCATCAGTGGTTTAACAGGACTAGCAGGTAATTCTACTTTAACATCAATACTGATATAACACTATATGCTGCCTACAGCTTAATAGGAACATTTGAAAAACGTATTCGTGGAGTGACAGTATGAAGTGAGTAATAGCCACAGAACGTGGGTAAGAAAATTATCACAAAGGGTAGAACAAATATTCAGGGCTCATCCCAGCCTTTAATGAGATGGAGTCTCCTTTGCAGGCTCCAGTCCACTGCTGGCTCCCTAGTCTGAGTTTCCCTCCTTTACTTTTAGCCACCGGAGCCAGAAAGTCATTGAAGTGGGATGGGATCTCCTGGAAGATGAGTCACCCTGCTGTCTGAGGTACTGTCTGAAGTACCTGTTTTCAGAGTGTGAACTGGTCACTCTCTATTTCTATCGAGGGTGCCCTAGACATCCAGCTCGGAGCTGAAGAGAGCAGAGATGACTCCTGTTCATTGCACACAGCCTTCAAATAGCTCACAAATACCTTCCCAAAGCCTTTCCTACTATAGGGAATCCTCCGGTCTGTTAAGAGTACGCCTGAAGCAACCCATTGGGAGCACGCCCCAACTACAACGTGAGGCAAGCCTGGGCTAGAAACAATCTCAATCCCTTCTGTTGGAGCTGTGGAGATAAAAACATATTGTAGTAAGTGGGAAGAAAGTTAGAGAGGAGCTGTTAGATTTGTAGCTGGAAATTCAGGAAGATTTTAGTACTGGAGCCTCTTTATATTAACTTGTCCTTGTCAAAGGGCATCTCAAAAGGTGCCCTTGCTGCCAGCCTGTTTAGTCACACCAGTTTTTCACTTCTGGCCTAATTGGCCTAACAAAACGAAAAAGAACAATTCTGGCAGGAGTAATGACCCCACAATGCTCCACGGAGATGGGATACGGGGGCTTGAGGGTCTCTATTCTAAGAAGTGAATTTCCTAGCTTATATGTTTTAAGAAAAGATAATGGCACTGCTGACACTTCCTTTTCAGAAGACACAGATGCTCATTCTTCTGTTCTGAATGAAATATTGCAAGGGAGAGCTGCGAAAAGGTGCTTGTCTCCCTGGGTATTTCTGAGTGCAATGGATGAGTGGCATCCAGAGAACCGGCAGATTGAATGATTGCAGACTTGCTCTCGCTGCCTCCAAGGTGCTGGCCTCTGTTATCAGTGGGATAGTGCAGGGTACCAAATTAATTCCTAGACATGGGTTTCCACTGTCGCAGATAGCTCCATCTCTCTGGATTTTACAGTGCCAAGCTCTAAATTAAGAAAAACTGGCAAGGGAAGAGCTCAATCTCTTTGTCTCTGCAAGTTCTGCTCATGCTGCTATCTTTGTGGGCACGTAATGTAAGCAGGAGCTGGTAGTTAGCAGGGGATATTGCATTTTTCATTTCTGCTTCACTCCACTCACAGCAGTGAGAAGATTTAGGCTAGGGCTATAATGTCACACACGCATGCACGCCCCAGTCCACATCCTGGGAGGTCTGGACAGCATGGGTCCAACTGCAGATGCAGACCTTTACTTCTCCTACAGTCTTGTTGAAATGGCTGAGATCTGCAGGCTCTCAGGACTTTGCGCAATCGACCTCCTTATTCTGACAGCTGAGACTGAGATTTTTGAAGCTGAAGCTAGAATCTTGAATTATGATTTAGATCCTTAAATAAATTGGCTGAATTTAACAAGTGCAAAGCCAGTGCTACTGTTGAAAACCAGGTCATTTATTTATATCTTAAATCTGGATTTAGAAGTCTAATATTAGTTGCTCATTTTTTACAAATCTTTGTCTTGGTCTAAATAAGGAACAATGTCTCTATTTAGTCACGGAAGCTGGAAGTGTTAGCTTACATGGCCATGGCTTACCCGTTATCACAGAGTGCCAATAAAAAATCCAGGACTGGAGTTCTGCAAATCCCCTTCTTTCCTGCAATATTGCAAATCCCTACAAGAGGCTTCCCAAGAGTTACCTTGTCCAGTAAAGCTCGGCAATCAGGCGGGAAGTCTGGAGACTCCACAATTTGCAAACTGAGTGTGCCCGCAAGGGCAGGTCTGCTGTAGGTTTCCTAGAACTCAGACTGGTCTCCTCATGTATTCAGGGAGGAGCTAGTAAAGCAATGATAACATTAGGAATAAGAGTGTGTCAAATTGCATGAAATGATGTAAACTATGTTTTCAGGAAATATTCCTTTAGGTTAATGATTGCCAATACTGAGTCATGTCCAAAACCTTCTGCCACCTAGGACAGAACCTTCTTGTCTAGGACAAGAGGAAATGGCCTCAATTTGCACCAGGGGAGGTTTAGATTGGATCTTAGGAAAAATTTCTTCACAGAAAGTGTTATCAAGCATTGGAACAGGCTGCCCAGGGAAGTAGTTGAGTCACCATCCCTGGAGGTATTTAAAAGATGGGTAGACGTGGTGCTGAGGGACAAGGTTTAGTGGTGGTTTTGGCAGTGTTAGGTTGATGGTTGGACTCAATGATCTTAAAGGTCACTTCCAACCTAGCTGATTCTGTGATTCTATGATTCTATGATTCTACCAAATAAAACCTGTAATATAAAAACAAGTTTTCTATGAAGAAAAACTTGTACTAAGGATCTGTAATATCCTACAAAAATATAAAGAAATTGGCAGAGCAGCATTGAGAAAAATGTTGCATACACGCTTAGCATTACTTGACACAATTTTCAAGTGATTATAGATTTTTTCATGCTTTGATTATTCAACAGGTACCATCTTCTGTAGGGCATTCGTTTTCTGAAAATTAAGTTCTTTGGAACTGAACCTGTTTTGGGAACTAACATAACTCCATTTCACCTGTTGCTGAGTAACTTATACTCTCTAGTATGCTTACATCCAAAATGCTCCTATGAGTTAGGAGAGGGAATAGGTACAAGCTTACAGGTGGAAAACACAGTCATAGAGGGACAAAACATCCTCCCTGCCATCGCATGAGCAGGTTGTGGTAGAAAAGGGGTTTGAAATAGGTTCCTTGATACTGGGCTGGTGTTCAGACCACTCAACTGTCTTCCTTTGATCTCTTTTGAAACTCTTCTTGCTATCATTGCTGTTTTAAGATACCAAGCAGTGCAATGGAAAGGGAGGTGTGGCAGAATGACACATGATTTCTGGATCCTGCACTGAGGAGACTCAGCAGGGCCTTGTGTGAAGTTCCCCCACTCGATTCACCTTGGTACCTGGTTGGTTTGAGATCAAAGACTGCTGATTACAGACTCTGTTACGTTTTAGCTTCACCAGCCCGATGGACCGTCTGACCTCCTAGGACTCGCTGGCTCTCAGACAATATCGTTTTGTTATTTTTTTTCTGGTAGAGCAAATGATGATGTAAGTCCCTGATGTTGCAGGTGTGACCTATATGCCAGCTGAAAAAAGCAGACCAAGTACTGCGAGGCTGGATATTTAAAGCTTTTCTGGGAGTTATTCCGGTGCTGGCTCTGTTTGTAGCATTGTCCGTTCACAATGACCCAAGCTATTTAATGTATATGCAGAATCTGCAGTGGAAGCAAAGCCTTTCATTCCTAGATGTTTAAACTGAATCGTTTCTCTCCCCTGTTGAATGACAACATGTGTAATGGATCTCCACATGCCAGAGGGCGTTTCAGTAGCAGAGCTTCAGGCATCACATGGAGAATTAAGGCACACTGGAGGCTTGGTGTTTATTTTGGAATTGAACTCAAAAAAACTCCACTCTGGGGACAAGCTTTCAACCAGATAAGCTGGAGGATTTGATCTGTGAACTTCCTTTCTTAGGTATTTGTGTCCTCCCCTTTGAACCACAGCAATTGGTTGATACATGTGATGATGGAAAGGAAAAGCATCTGAGTTGTGTAACATCTGCCTATCACTACAGATTATCTCGTAGCAATGAGATTAAAGCTTTTCCTTGTGTAGGAAGAGGTTGGGATTTAGAGTTGTTTTTTGTTGTTTGTTTGGGGTTTTTTCTTATGTAATGTACTATAAATTTGGTTTCATTGAGCAAGGAGCAGAAACTTCACCAGTGTGACTAAGAAAACAGGGAATTTTAAAGGAAGTGGAGATTTTTAAAGGATTCCCTTCAACCATGATGTATCTATAATCATGTATACTATAATCCCAGTATTGCCTCCTGGCAATTATGTTCATGATAGGACTGAAATGGGGGAGAATTTTGGAGCCATATAGGGAAGTGACTTGCATAAAATAGTGGATTGGATCTCAAACCCTGCAGAGCTTTGTCATAGCTCAACAACCTGCTGCTCTGTCCTGCTGATGGATTGACTTTCTGGCTAAAGTCCAGGTAGTTGTCAGGATATCTAAGCGTATCCCGTGTGCTTGGCCCATTTTGGTTCCCCATTTCTGCCAGGTAGATACCAATAGAAAACCTCAAATCTCCTGAGGCTGCTTTACATCTGTCTGGTTTCATCAGCTGTAGAACAGAGGCTGAAGACCAAGACTGGAGAGGAACCTCAGCTCAATCCCTTCTCTTGACCTAGTCCTCAAGCTAGGGAACAAGTTTTCAAAACAGCATCAGATTTCCCTAAGACTCTATTGCAAATCTCACTTTCTGCCTATAAACCAAGTGTTTATTGCCCTGAAATGAGCAGACTCCTGAAATCAAAATGAAGTAAAAATAGCAGAAACATGTCTCTCTGAGGACCATCCAGCCTGGGCACTAAGATAGCTTATGTAGGGGATCATCAGATTCCTGTTGATGTGGCACACCAAGTTTCCTAGATCTGAGACTACTCCATGTTAATTTGCCACTGTGCTACAGTGCATACAATAAATTTAGTAAAATAGTAATAATGTACTGTGACCTTTATGTCTCTGCCTTTCCATTACTGTGCAGTTTATGTCAGAAGGATCAGCAAGCTGAGACTGGGAAGGAAAGTATTTAAATTACATGAAGGCTGTGGTTTCTAAATAAAGACTGGTGGTCCCTTTGATAATACCACTATCATAATACTTTGATCCTGAGAGCCTGAAGCAGTCATTCTTTGCATGGGTCTCTCATTGACTGCAAAGGGAATTTTTGGCACAAAGCAATTACCTACACAAGATTGGGCCAATTACTTAATTAAATTTTAAGCAGGAGTATATACACAGCAGATGGACATTTTGAGAAGGTACTGAGTAATGTGTGCAGGGTAACAGAGGATGCAGCTTATCTTGTACATTAGCCTTGGTTGGGTTTTAAGTGTATTAACATTAGGACTTCAGTCGGATTTAGGTGGTGGGTAAAATTTCTCCAAGCCTTCTTAACCTGGCTGGATTTTCCTCAGATGGATGCAGCAGAGAATGATCCAATCACTTAATCACTCTTGTCTGAAACTAGCGTGAAAACAAAGAATGGCCATAGCTAGAAAGAGGCATTGTCTAGGCAGGTTGTTCTATACACTTGGATAGGTGCTCCGGTTTTAGTTGAGTACTCACTTTTTAAAGGCAACTAAAAAGCTTGTCAGCAAAGATGTCTTAAAAAAAATGATGCTTTGTAGGTACTATATTGTTTACCTTTTCTTCCTTTCCATTCCCATACCTCACTTTGCATTGGAGCTTTCATTATGTCTCATTGCTTTATGTGCCTGCATTTTAGGACAAGGGTTTATTTATGTTTATTTTATTTCACTTCACATTTACAGAGCTGTAGGCAGCCTTAACTGTTTTCCTGGAACACAGAAAGACATAGAAAGGGCAAAAGGAGTATCATTTTTTTTTACAATGATACTAAGCTCAGGTACTTAAAAAAAAAATTCCCACTAATATCATTGAACAGGAATTACCAATGCAGATTTGATTAGATGAGAGGAGATGTGAAGTAAAATAGCTTATGTTCTCTGTTCGTCAGAGAAAAAACAAGTTAATACTATAATTTAATAAAATATCATTATGGTAATAAGGTCTAGAAGTCCAAGATACAGTCAGGAATACTGGTCTTGACTGTCCCAAAAAATGTATAGTACAAGAAACAGAGAGTGGAATGGAAAAGGGACCTTATGGAAGAGGACTTACTTGTTTGGGCAGAAGCAGGGACAGAGCCCATCTCCTGATGCCACCCATGAGCCCATCATTGCCTACACAGCACTAGAAAGTTGAACAGCAAAGCTGTTCAATGAGATGCTTATATTATTGATGAAAATGAGGAACTCCCAACCATGACATAAGTTTCTCTGAACAAAGGCAAGAAATGAACTCCAGATTTGCCATACCTGCCATTTAGCAGTTCCTTTATTTAGCACCTCAGAAGTACTGCTTTTGAAACTGAACAATATCCACAGTATTCCGAACATCATCTAGGCCCTTTTTTAAGGGTATTTTCTATTGAAATAAGCAAAATCATCATTGGTTTAATTGCCTGTCCTTTATGGAAAAATGCCTTGTGAAATTAGGCAGAATTTTGGCAGAAATGAAGATCCTTGTCCTGCTCTATAAAGCATATGTCAGTAGAAGCATAGGAGTGAGCTGGATGATCACCCTCATCAGAAATGCCCATCACTCAGAACATCAGAGGAAAAGGGAAGGACACACACCTGAGCCTCAACTAGGAGCTTCACCAAGCTAACATAAAACCTCTGCTATTTTCCATGCATCGTGGAGGTCCTAACCTTCCTTTAAATTAGTGATGGCAGTGTACAGTCTGGGGCTGCTCACTGCTTAGAAAGGATACTCAATATTTGGGACAGAGTGGGAGAAAGAATGGTAATGCTGTTTGAGATGTACCAGTGGCAGTCAGGGAGGAGACAAGCCCTGGTTCTTCAGCTCTCAGTCTTATTTAGTCTCCAGATATGGAGACTAAATTTTCCCTTTATTTTAGATTAACCTAGGGTAACACAAACTATGGAGCACAGTGCTTAGGATTTATGATTATGAGGAGAACGCTTCAAGGGACGTCAAGCTTGCACTCTTGTCAAACTCCCAAACATCATGTGAAAACCTAACACTGATGATTAATACAATGTATGATACTGATGCCCACATCTGTTTGCTTTCTTTAAGGGTGTCGCAATGGCTGAAGAAAAGCCCAAGTATAACTGCACTGTCAGCGAAGTCACCATTGTGAACCTGCAGCCTGAGAAAAATCCTATTCTCGTCTTGCCAGGAGGGAAGCCAGGAAGTGAACACAGAAACCTTGGTTTCCATCCTCCTTCTCCAAGGATTTCAGAGAAGAGGCTATCCAAGGGAGAGAAAAAATTGTGGCCAGAAAAGGTGAAAAAAGAGGGAGCTTTGTCTCCCAGCCTGCATCGTGCAAATGAGTTTTGTAGCACAGAGAACATCACCCTGAAGAGGCCAGTGAAGTTGGCCCCTCTGGAGATCCCCGTGGAAGTAAAAGAAGCCCAGCTCCAAAAGATTATGAGCATCCAGAGAGAAGCCCAAATGGCTGCTCAGAAGCTGACAGTTATCAACTCCATCAGCAATGAACCCCATGTGAAAAGGGTGAAAAATCTGGCTCAGGGGGAGCTGGAAAACCTTCAAAAGATAAAGCTGAGTGAGAAGGCTGCTCTGGAGAATAAAGATGATCCCCTGCCCCTTAAAAGCAGCAAACCCCTGGGAGAAATTCAAATTATTTTGCCTCCAGAGACCTCTAAGTTGACTAAACAACCAGGTGTCGAAGAGGCTCCCAAGACACTCCGTAAGCCATTAATCCCCACTCTCCAGGTATCTGACATGTATGAAGAGTCTAACAGCCCTGACAGCACCCCTGATCCTTGCCAGAATGTTTCTTGGCGACGATTCAGAGTAAGGCACATGAAAGAGCAGCAGGAAGACCATGGGAAAGCCAAACCCTTAAAGGTCATGGATCCAACTGTAGGAGAAGGCAAGCAGAAATCTGCAGGTCAACGAACGCAAAAAACCCTCAGTGATGCAAGCAAGCTCATTGAAAATGTGGCCAAAAAGCAAAAGGAACGAGGAGCAAAGCAAGGGGAAATGGATGAAGCCTCTTTTGTGAGGAGGCAGTCTACTCGAAGGATGGCTTTGGGAGACATCATCCAAGTGGACGAAGACTGAATATCATGCGCCATGTAATGCACAGGAGATTTAGACACAACAGTTATCCAGTAAAATGTTTTAGACTGACTGCTTAGGTAGAAGTCCTCAGAAGAGTGTCTGGAGACATTAGTAGACCACAAAGTGAAAGTAAGATAATATCGCTGAACACTACTGTCATTTCTGAGATGCTCAGAAAAGTGGATCATAAGGCAAATATCATCCTACTCCACTCAACAGTAGAAAGGCCCCAGCTACAGTCCTAAGTCCAGCATGGGGTATGACTTTTCAAGACACGTGTGGACCATACAGGAAAAATCTGGATGTGGACTGGGTGGAGGGACCAAGAGACAAACAGGAATCTAGAAAATATTGTGTCTGGGCCAAGATGAAAAGAAATAACATCATTTGCTGCTAAGAATACAGCCCTCCCACTTTCAGCTGCAGCCAGTTTGTTTCAGAAAGACGAGACTAAAATGTTCTTCATATCTATTGTTGGCAGAACAAAAAGTAATTAGCTTAAGATTTATCAAGAGACATTTAAGTCAGAAAAGGAGAAATAATTTTAAGGACAATAAACACTGAAGAATGCTGTTTACAGAGATGAGAATCTCTGTCACTGAAATTTTAAATAATACATTAGACAAACACCTGCCAGGGATGATTTTAGAAGAGTTAATCCTTCATTCAGTCACAACAAGGGCCAGATGATCTGTAATGTCCTTCAACCTCTATTTTCTTATATTGTATGGTGTATATTTTCAGTTGTCCACTTGCAGGGCTACTAACCAAGCCACGTAGTGCAAAAATGTACAATAAAGGTAACTTTTCACTTTGCACTGATTATTCTTCATTGTCTTACAGCTAGTGTTAAGATATTCACTGAATCCTTCAGAAGGCTGCATCTAATAGACGACTGCTTCTCCTTTATTTTTTCCAGACCTACTTCTGTTTGTTCTTTCCCAATTTCTTGGTAAAGGGAGGAAGAGCTATTCCTTATATTTCCATTGTCTTGTCTGAAACAGCTCTGTCTTGCACTTTTTACCTGTTCCCCTTTGGTCACCTTTTAAGATCATCGTCATCTTTTGAAGACTGAATGTTATTTTTATGTATAATACAAAATAAACCAAGCATGCACAGTCTCAACTTAGTCTGAGAAATCTTTTTAGGGAGCAAAAACTATTTTGTGGGTTTTTTAAACAGCTATTATGACAAGCTGCCAGAGATGCTAGCACAGTGCAAATATTAAGTTTAATGTAGTGAGATTTGCCTTGTAAATGGCTTTAGCAGCAAAAATAGGATATTCACTGTCTTCTGGTAGTTCACTTGTTTGGTTGCTTGATTTGTTTTTTTTTTAGTAAAAGTGTTCTTTTCTGCTTATCAAATGATCTTAGAAGTTGGGACTTAAAAAAACAATGGTGAGTCTTGCCATAAAATTACAAGAGTTGACAAAAATATCTGGATGCCTTTGGAAAAACAGAAGGTGGCTAGAAACAGCAGAAGTCAGCCTTTAAATGTGCTGGGGTTGGTGGGAGAGGAGAAAAGAAGAATGAAGCACCTTCATTATAGAGAAGAGGTAAGTCTACTTTTACCTTTTATTATTTCCTCTATTTACATGATGAAGACAGCCAAAGACAGCACAGATGAGGTCTTGAAAACTATTTGAGTATTTTTCTGCATTCCAACAATACCAGAAAATGTGAAACTTTTTTTTGATGACATGTTCCTTGATTGTTCTCTTAGTAAGAGAAAAGCGGGCATCCAGAGATTCTTCTGGAATTCATTCTTCAGTATTTCTTGCTGGAGAGAAAACAGACATTACCAGGATTGAAGTTATGCCCAGGTTTGTCACAGCAGCAGTAGTAATACCTATACAAATCAATCACCCTGAGACTTGCCACCAGCTTTATCTGTCAATTTTCTATGGTGAGAGTAACAGGGGAATGAGGGCTCAAATCTATGCAGGCCAGATAATTCAAGTTGAATAAGAACTGTTGTAATAGCTCAACACAAATCAAGAAATTAAAATTAGATGCTAAGCCAGAAATGAAAAATTTGAGAGTTATATCCTCCTTGTGATGTCTGGGCAGTAAGGAATAATAGTAATTTAACTCATAAACTCAACTGCATCTCTGACTCACTGCACCTACTTAATTGTGAAGGTGAAACTGCAATCCCAAAGTGTTTTGGTGGCATCTCACAAGTTCCCAGGCAGACAATATTCCAAACAGTCTTAATGTGATCTCCAAAGAAAATGCTACTAAGATTTGCAGTTTACAGTAGAAAAGGGATGGCAGGAGAGAACAACTGAGTTCTCGAGTTTGACTTGGTTCACCTAAAAAGCTGTTGCCCTTCGTTAAGCCACAACTTGAGAAGGTTCCTTAAGTGGGTGTTTGAGCCCACCTGGTCAAGACTCCTGCCTTGGAAATACAGTGACATCTCAATGAGGATGAACAACCTGCAAATGTCTGGAACTGTGGGAACGTCACTACATGTATCAGAATGACTTACTATTGCCTTACTCCTTTACTTAGCTCTTTTAACACAACTGAATGCATAAAATCATTTGTCCAGGAACAAATGATGAAGTGTTGCTTTAAAAGTGGAAAACAGTGAGATTGAAAAGAACTTAGAGGTCCCAACTTTGTCCTGTGGCTGCAGTGGCAAATTGTTGTTGGATGTATGGGCAGGAGACTTTGGATTAGGGGAAGGGACTAAAAAACTTTTCCACCTCCAGCATTAGCAAGGTCATTGCTGAAATGGTGTCTCCAGGATCCAGTGTCCAGCTTTACATGGAATTTCATGCTCTGTGTCCCATGTTTCAAAAAGCACCTTCACTTATTGGAAAAGTGCTAGAAGGCTAATCTGAATTCTGGGAACCTTACCTTCCATGTGACAGGGAAGAAGTTTTATCTATAGTTTATCCAAGGTTCTTTAGGAAGAAGAACAACAAAAAAAAAGATATAAAAAAATTTAGTAGAAGCTGAATCTTGAGAAATTCATACAGGAATTGGGCGCAGCTTTTTAACTCAGGCTGCTGTCCAATAAAAATGCATGCTGTCCTGGCTCTTTGTGCTGGTTAGACCTTCCCAACACCCCTTTATGCTGGCACTGTTTCTCAAACAGTGGCACAGTGACCTGGAACAGCAAATTTAACTTTGCAAATTCCTCCAAAAGATGAGTTTTCAACTGGGATCTGTCCCAGTCCTGATTTACTGAATGGCTTCAGCAGTGCTTGTGTCAGCATGAAGGAGGCAAGAACAGGGAAGAACACATTCATTCTGGTGACTGTCTGTACTTCTGCGACATTAAAATGTGTCTAAACTATACTCTAAAGGCAATAAACTACCGTATCAAAGTGCAAAGTGGGCTCTGTGACATGATGCAAATACTTGAAAAACCTGGGCTCCATCCTTAGACTGAGGAATAATGGTGGCTTGTTTTAGAAATGCATGGCCAGTGTTAGCTAGAAGAGCAGTCTAGGGAATATCATGCTCCACTCTCAGTTCTGAATCTGTGCATCCTTCTGCTCTACTATGGTTTTAAATCTCTTCAGTCTGAAATGTGACGATAGTCAAATGTTTTCCATAATGGAAAATTGTATCAGTGTGAGAGCATCAGGGGAACTCTCATACTTATCCAAACTATTAGAGCAGGATGTTCCCAAAATGTTGCCTTTTGCTAGTAAAATAGGTGTGACTCGATGTTATCTAATGCTTGCTAACAGGAAGTTGTTGGAAGTGGTCAACACGGATTTACCAAGAGTAAATCATGACCAATCTGATAGCCTTCTATGATGTTATAACTGGTTGGCTGGATGAGGGGAGAGCAGTAGATGTCATCTACCTTGACTTCAGCAAGGCATTTGACACTGTCTCCCATAACATCCTCATTAGGAAGCTGAGGAAGTGTGGGCTAGGTGAACAGACAGCGAGGTGGATTGAGAGCTGGCTGTGTGACAGAACTCAGAGGGTTGTGATTAATGGAGCAGCGTCAAGTTGGAGGCCTGTAACCAGTGGTGTCCCCCAGAGGTCAATACTTGGTCCAATCTTGTTCAACATATTCATCAATGACCTGGATGAGGGGACAGAGTGTATCCTCAGTAAGTTCGCTGATGATACCAAACTGGGAGGGGTGGCTGACGCTCCAGAGGGCTGCGCTGCCATCCAGCGTGACCTGGACAGGCTGGAGTGCTGGGCAGAGAAGAACCTCATGAGGTTCAACAAGAGCAAGTGTAGGGTCCTGCACCTGGGGAGGAAGAATGCAAGGCACCAATATAGGCTAGGGGTGGACCTGCTGGAAAGCAGTACTCAGGAGAAGGATCTGGGGGTCCTGGTAGACAGGAAATTATCCATGAGCCAGCAACNTGGAGTCCCCTTCTCTGGAGATTTTCAAGACTCGCCTGGATGCAGTTCCAAGTAATGTGCTCTAGGTATTCCTGCGTCAGCAGGGGAGTTGGACTAGATGATCTCTAGAGGTCCCTTCCAACTCTAAAAATTACGTGATTCTGTGAAAAAGCAGTACCGTGCACACATAAAATAACATTTAGAGGGCAAATGTAAATTCAGAAGAATCCTATTGAAAAAGCAAGATTAGGGCAAAAGAGGGATTTTTGCCAGAGAACTCTTGCCACATTAAGGTGAGTATCGTGGAGGGGAACCAAGCTCTGCTCCCATCTACATGCTGTACCTATAGCACCACTCCTTGAAGCCAATTAATTTGTTTTGTCTTCAGACTGACATCAGAAATAATCTGACTCAGTAACGTGTTTGAACTGGGGATGACACAATCAGTGGAGTTGAGATCTAACTGACCGGTAAAAACATTCTCAAATATTGTGTATAACGGGGAAAAAATCTAGCAACTACATAATGAGGGGCATCCATTCTTATGTAAATAAAGTTCATAAAGGAATAAATGTTGCTTCAAGGATTCATATCCATGTATCTGTTCAGTACATGGTTCCAAGAGAAAACCTCTTTGATTGCTTATTCTACTTTTCTGCTTTTAGTTCCAATGTTTTTGCAACTCAGGCACCCAGGAGGTAATTTCTTTTCTGTACTGCAAAAGCAAGCTGCATCCCTTTCCCCTGGGCTGTGGAAAAGCAGGACACAAAGATGCTCTCCACTCCAAAGATTTTGTAGTCTCATTGTAAAATAAGGAGACAGTGGACGCCCACAACAAAAACAGAGCAAGTGGAATAGTGAGATCCTTTCCAAATCAGAGTCGTGAGCAAAAGTTCAGACTAGTGGCACAATTATCTAATTTAGGAATAGTGCATATTTCATAAATAGCACCTTCCACCCTCAGAGAGTTTTACAGGCCTCACAGCGCAGCAGAATAACACTTCCTGGGCTGAGGAAAAAAGGGCAAATTCTTGATGGATTCATAGACCTCTAGAGCCAGACGTGGTGGCTCACTGGAAGTATAAAGAGGACAACCTAGAGATAACTGGATCCCAGTCACGACTTGAAGCAGATGGGAACACTATGAAATAGCCAAATGTCTTGGCTGTCCCCTACAATGTGCAGAAATGTCCCTGGAGACACTGCCTGGGTGTTTGCTTGCAGTTCTTTCTGCTTTCAGCCTGCAGCAGGAAAACTCGGTCTTGGATGGAAAGCAAAACATCAGAGAAGAGATTGAGGAAAGCTTTTAGAAATGAGGACCTGGAGCAGCAGACTAAGATTTTTTAATCTTTATTATTATTTATTATTAGATTCCCTTTTCAATTGCCTTTACATCGTCAGTGATTGCCATATGGATTTTGTGGAGAATTATAGGAAACGACAACACAGTCATCAACAAACGAGACAAAGGGAAAGATAAGAACCAGAAGCATGAAACTGAAAACGTCTCCAGAAACTGTCCTCACTCTGACTGCCATTCCTGTTGCTGTAAGGTTTTCCTCGTCTCTTCAAATTGTGAAGACTGGAAGTTTTAAAAATCCCAGTCAAATAGTCCATCCAGCAGTTGGTGCAAGCCTGGAGGAGCCTGAGTTGGGCCCACTAATAATAAATCAAAGACTCTGCACTAGACCCCATCCATGCAGTTCTCTGGGGTGAATCACAGGGAGGAGGATCCCACACCAGAGTCTGTGATCCCACTGGTACTGACTGACTTGCAGTTTAAGCAGCAGTAGGGTTCTTTCCAGAAGAGCTCAGCAATTAGCAGCAGTAGAGAAAATACTGTTATTCTAAACCGGGATTTCTAGTTGTCAGTGTGGGGCTGGGAGAGCGTAGGCACTGGCTCTGCTTTCTCCTGCTCATGTAACCTGGGCACATTATACTGTTGGAAAACAGTCTTGCAACTTCAGAAACGAGCTGGCACCATGCTTGCCTTTGGGATCAATGTGCTAATGCTCTCAGGCCGTCTGTACCAACAGGTTGCCTTAATTTTCACTTTATGAGAGACAAGATTTTAAACATAATCGTTTCCTCTGAATATTCACTGAGGCCCTGGGGGTGCCATGCTTTCAGGCAATTGCAGCAGAAACATCAATAAAAGGAGCAGTGCTGGAAAATCATTAGCAGAAAGTACTTTTAACTTCGTTCCTTGAGTACATGGGCTTCTACCCTGGGTAGGCTGCTGACACTTCTTCTGTCTCCAGAAATATATTACAGCAGTGGAAGATGAAATTGGTTCAGTTAAAATAAAGGATGTGTGGAGCCTCCAGCTAAACTCATACTTCTTTTCTTGCTAATCCCCACTAGAAATAGGAACAGAAGCTCTGAAAGGCCTTTTGGGTGTTTCTGGCCCAGTAAGGAACAGAAAGCAGCATGCGAACACCTTGTGAACACATCTGTCAGGTTTTCAGAGCAAGAAAGATCCAGAAAGTCCAATAAAATCGAGATGAGCAAAAAGCACATGAGGTCTTGGTATGACCAAGACTTCTTATTTGATTTTGTAGTCAATGGGAATCTATCAGCAGGACTTCAGCGAATTTCTGAGGCAGTGTCTTTTTCTTAGGCCTCTGGCAGCTACACCTATCTAACTCCTGACTGATACCTGAACAGGGATTTATTCTAATAGTACTACACTGTGTGTTAGAGGTGACTCAAATGCACAGTAAGAGACATCTCAGCTCAGACTGGAGGCACTAAAACACCTCAAAGGCAAAACCCAAAATATCCTAGGTCAAATTCATTCGGGTTGTGTAAGCTACATCCTTTCTGCAATCCTGCCTTCAGGCGACTCAGCTGCTTGGGTAGTGTTTGTTTTATCCAGGCTGAAGATCATAGACTCATAGAATCATAAAATCATAGAATCACACAGGTTGGAAAAGACCTTTAAGATCATTGAGTTCAACCATCAACCTAACACTGCCAAAACCACCACCAAACCATGTCCCTCAGCACCACGCCTACCCGTCTTTTAAATACCTCCAGGGATGGCGATTCNTGGCCTTCCTCCTCCTGGGCCTGGGCCGCCTTCGGCCCTGGCTGAACCCTGTTTTCCCCCCGGCGCCCCCAGCTTGGCTGAGGGGCTCAGCTGTGTCCTGCGGTGGGGCCCTTGGAGCCGGCTGGCACCGGCTGGCACCGGCTGTGTCCGGCACGGGGCAGCCCCGGCCGCTCCCCACAGAGGCCGCCCGGCAGCCCCACTGCCAGCGTCTGGGCACGGACACCCCATACACCCCAGAGTTGCCTCAAGACGTTCACGTGGATGGCAGGGAGCACGCTCTGTCTTTCTAAAGGCCACTTTTTAGCTGCGAGACTCTTTTGCCATCTATGCAAGGTCCCAGCGGCCATGCCCGTGCCAAGCTGGGTGCACAGAGAGAAGTACCAGCACTCTTCCATGGATGGGACCCCCAGTGACAGTCCCTGGTCTAGTCCCCCAACCAGCAGAGCAATCTCTATATCCAGAGGCAGCAGGATGTAAAGCCACCTTTAATAACCTCTTAGTCCCAACAACCCCAGACTGCTGTATTAGCAACAGAGGTGTGGAAGATTTTTTATTTTTCCTCTTGAAAGTGAGCATCCTTTTCCACATCTATAATTCAATTAATGTTTTTCCATCACCAGGTTTCCTCTGTTCATCATTTTCTCATTTTAGAGATCTGTCAGTGGAAGGTAATGAAAATGTAAGCAAGCCAGGGTTGTGTGGGCGGGAAGTAAACTTTGGTGTTAAGTTAAAAATCACAGTTTGAGGTCTGGGTGCACTTCCAGTGGTAATTCACTTGGTAAATCAAACAGTTTGTCCTATCATCAAGCTGTCATTTCTGAGCAGTGCTGCACCAGGTCCCTGCCAGAAACTATTAAGCAAGTCATTATTATTTCAGCCCCATTAGCTAACGGGATACACCTCTCTACCCAAATAAAGATGCTAATCTGCTTGGCCTTGAATGAGTATATTCAGCCTCTTGCTTCTGAGCTATGGCTTCCTACACCATTACTATACAGCAACTCGAACTGTGGGGCAAAGAGCAGAGCATTCAGGGGTGAGACAACCCGATACCTTCTTTATCTGGCCATGGTGGCAAGTACTGACAACGAGCTTGGGACCAGGAGCTACAAATTCCACCAGGTAAAGAATAAAAACACAGTCCTAGTTTCCTAGCTGAACGTGATGGTCAGTTCATTCCACCTGCATTCTTCCTCCTTCAGTTACCTTTGAAAACTGAATACATGCTGTGAAGTCACTTAGATGCCTGTGACAATTTCTCCCCTGGCCTTAGTTACCTAAGGATCAGACCTGGAATTTCGCTCCCGTTTTGTCAGAAGTTGCCAAACCTGCTGGGCTTCAGGACCTCCTCTCTCAGCCTGATAGATGCGAGGCTGCTGTGGTTCTGTGTCCCCAGGTCCAGCCTGGAGTGAGACTCAGCCTGTGCTCCCAATGGACACACATGCGTACACACATACACATTGCAGACTCCACACGTGACCAATGCAGACAGATTACTTTTTTTTAATTATTTATTTATTGACATCCACATGAACAAACCCAGCACTCACAGAAGTGTGAACAAAGATATCTCAACCCTCTCCTCCCCTCTGGCTGATCAGGATTGAAGGCTGCTTATTGGAATATACGTACATGATGTGGCTTTCTCCTGCAGCTGGTCTGGGACTCCCAGTCTGCCCAATAACCAGCCCCTGGACCATGGTTTCCTCTGGTTGCTGGCACCCAGAGCTCTTATCCCAGTCATCGGCCAGCCCACCCTGAAGTTCACTAGCATTGACACATGCACGCTTAGAATACAGAAGGTAATTGGAAATAGGATTTCATGAGGATATAGGATAGACAGTAGTGATCAAGTACTGTCTGTCCAGTGAGACCAATATACTCGCCAGTAACATAACAACACATGTCCAGTTCCTTTTCCCTTTATTTCCCTGCTCTTTTTTCTCCACAGTTCACCTCAAACCCTCCGTTTTCCCCACCTTCGGTTCTTCCTCTAAGCATCCCATAATACATTTTGCACATTTCCACAATCCCCTTAAAACCTTCAATCCTAAATTTTACACAATCCCAAAATGTTCTTCCTGTGATAAGTCCTGTATCCCTTCAGGGAACAACTGTCCAGGTGGCATGGCTTTCTGGGGAAAGAATGTCTTTGGTTGGCTCTTCCTGGTGGGTTCCACATCAGGACAAGGTTCTAGTCCTCCTCCTCTGAAGGTCTGAGGAGCAGCTGTTTCGGTGCTCTGATTTTTGTTGGTTAGGTTTTCATCATGCAGATAGATGGTGAACCTGTGCTTAACATTTTATGCTTTATTCTCGCTCATTACAGATGTTTTCCCCTCCGTCGGCATTTAATACCTGTCTAATGACCTACTTCTAAGGAGTCTCTGCATAGTTTCCCCACCTTCTTTTCCAAGGCTGCTTATTTTTCATCAAGTTTGAAGAAAAATTTGTATTTTTTTCAAACAACAGCAAGCAGCTCTGTCCCGCAGTCCTAGAAAGGGCTATTGCAGCAGTACTCCAGTAGATGGCTGGCTTCTGTCATGAATAAAACTCTCTCAAGGCAAGCACATCGTGCAGCAGCACATTTGCAGGGAAGAGCAGGGATTTATTTCCTTCGGCTATTGATTAATACAGCAGCTCTCTTTCCACTTTGGATTCGTTAATGAAACTCGAAATAAAAACAATGCTGTGCAGTTCAAGGAAGACGAATATGACATAGCAAAGTAAATTGCTGACATGAAAAGATTCACTATCACCTAAAGAAAAGCCACCAAACTCCATTCCTGGTTCAACTCTCCCTTTGAAAAACTGGTACTTCTAAAATATTTAACACTTTTATTCTGGATGGATTCTCTTTGGGTCATGCTAGAATAAGTGCTGTTCCCCTTCGCTAGAACCAAAGGGAAAAGGCTGAATGTATTTAAGCAAACAGATTCGATTTGTCTCAGCAGGAGAGTGAAAGATGAAACAAAAAAGGCCAGGTGAGATGATCTTGTAGTTCTTGAAGATTCAGATCTGTGAATTAAAGTGAGTGTGCTCAACAGCAAAGCAAGCAAATCTTCAAAAACTGGGAGCTGTTGGACTCAGGTTGCTTCTGACAGAAACGTGTCCTGAAAACTTTCAGCTTTCAGTCTCACTGTGTGCAAAGGTAGAGAAATCCCATTTCTTCCCAACCATTGAAGTAAAACAGGGGGCAAAGGGTCCTGAGTCTAAATGTTATAAATGACTTATGTGGATATTTATTTAGAACTGATGTACTGGTACAACAACTAAGCTGACAGACAATTTGATGTTTGCCACTACATGCAGTAAAGTTATGGCCAGGGAGCCACAGCTGTGGGGTGAATACCATTGCACAGTGAATCACAGAAAACGAGGTTTAAGGGACTTCCAGGAACTCTCATCTCGTCCATGTTCCTGCTCCACACAAATCCCTTAGAAGTGCTTTTTCAAATTGTAAGAAAACCCCAACCAACCCAAACCCCCAAACTTTCTAAGAATAAAGATTTCATGTGTATTTCAGCAGCCTTGTGAAAATTGTTTTTTTCTCTGACAATTTATCTTTACCTCTATCTCCCTAAAGACAACTGACGTCCGTTGCTTGTTGACCTAACCCAGATAGGTATGCAGAAAAATCTACTACCTTTCTCCTTTCAGCAACCTTCTACATATTTCAGGATTTCCATCATGTCCACCCTCAATTTCTTCTTTGCTAAGCTAAACAATCCGCCCCTTTCAATCTGTTTCCTTAGGTCATTTTTTCCTGAGTTCTGAGCATCCATCCTGCTCTCTGAATGCTGCCCGGTTCAGCCACTTCATTCTTGTAAGGTAGGGCCTGAAACAGAACACAGCACTGAGCGTTGTGAAAAGCCAGTCTTTGAGAGTGTTGGATAAGCATCTTTTGGTCCGCAAATGCACGCACCTGCTCTGCCATACGGCTGTTGTCAATTCAACAAGTGCCTTTCTTTTTTGTTAGTGTAATGCCCTCTCCAGGTGAAGAGGTGAAGGGATTAAACATACATGCCTGTATTCCAAGTAACTGTGTAGGAATTTATATTTGGAATGTGAACCAATCCATAAAAGTACTTTGAGAAAAATACTTTGAAAAGTGTTTCGAAAGTCCTCTTTCACGTCCCATCTGCACCACAGGAACAAACAGACCCATAGGTCATCCAGGGCAGTATTTTCTGTCTGATGGTTGTCCTCTTTGATATTTAAAGAAGGTATCATTAACCTCCTAGGTGATCACTGTGGGATGCTGTGGGCATGGGAAAGTGTTTTAATTCCATGAGAGAGAGATTGGCTAATGCTTTTAAGTCTGGTAGCTTATGTCCCCTTTTAAAAGCATGGTATAATCCTCACTCATGAAGCTTGTTCAAGTTCTCAGACTGCTAAATTTTTGGGTCCAGCAATCTGTCACATCCCATTAAATCAAATTATTAATCTTCCTTAAGAAGTAATGGATTAGTAGATACAGAGGAAGTGACATAATGGTACTTCATGACTTCTGCTGGCTTTTGGTAAGGTCTGATGTGACATTTTCAGATACACACAATGAGCAAAAAATTACTTGTGAATGACAGATTGGAAAATCACTCCCAAAAGTTTTCAGTCAGTTTGAGTGGAGATGCTGAGTAGGCTCCTAGCAGAGTCTGTACTGAATCCACAGTTATTGAGTTATCGTCACTAAAGACTTGGATGATGAAAGAGAGTGAATTTTAGTAAATGTACAGCTAACACCATGACTGCAGAAAAAAGCTGAGATTGGATAATTTCTCTTTATTCATGTTTATTTATGAATGCAGGAATATGTGCCGTTACTGACGTAGACTTCAATACACAGACTAATTAACGCGGTATGAGCAAAAAGCAACAAGGCTGGCAAAAGCTTTTGAGAATATGAAATAATCTGGCTTGTTTAGGCTAGAAAAAAGAGTGCTGAGGGGGAACCCAAGAACACTGTTCAACTATGTAATCAGATAATTTATTTCTTTTAAAGAAGCAATGGTTAACTTTTGCCAGTTCATTCTGCAGAGGCAGTATGCGTCTTAGTTCATGGCAAAGGACATTTAGGAAAAAGAACTCTCTAACTTTAATAACTGTCAAGTATTAGGAAAATAATAATAATTTCTGAGGGCAATCATCATTACCCAGGTTAGTCAGGCTTCCACTGGGATTGTCTAAGTTATAAGGTTCTTTTGGTGGCCTGCATGGCAAACCCAGTTCATGAGGCATTTCTATCTAGTTCACAGTCTTCCTCCTGTAGAAGACTGGAAGAGCTGTTTGAGAAGCAAATGCCATGTGAGCAGGTTAAAGCCTTTTCGTGATCCAGAAGAGCTGCCTGAGAGTATTGCTCACATTGCAGTGATACTGTCTCGCCAGGGAAATTCCAAAACTGGGAGTCACCTGTGAAGGGAGCTAAGGCCAGATAGAATCATAGAATTGTCTAGGTTGGAAGAGACCTTTAAGATCATCAAGTCCAACCATCAACCTAACACTGCCAAAACCACCACTAAACCATGTCCCTCAGCACCACGTCTACCCGGCTTTTAAATACCTCCAGGGATGGTGATTCAACCACTTCCCTGGGCAGCCTGGTCCAATGTTTGATAACCCTTTCTGTGAAGAAAATGATGACACTGACATGGGATTGACTAGAGAGGTCATTCTAGTGGAACTGTGACTTTCTATATAGTTCAGAAATAAAGCACTTGCAGAGCTAAATGTTCACATTTTTCTGTATTCATGTGAGCCAGCTTCACTGTTCAGGCAAGCCATCAGGTGCCAGTCTGTGCTGCCTTGCTATCCAAATTTCTGCTAAATGGAAGAACCTTATGAAGCTGTTTATTGTCTTAAAACATGGTCACATTAAAAGACAAGTAATCTCACAAGAGACTTAAAACTGTAACTTGTGGTGGAGCTGAGAAGAAGCTTTGTTCCCTAAGTTCCAGGTATTTTAGTCTTTCGTTTATGTGGGGGAATTTATAGTGGCTGATACAATACATGGAAATAGACAGTGAACATAGGGAAGGTTCCAAACCTTTAAGACTCTTTGATCTCAGTGTCCTGACAACGGGCGTATTTTTGTACAGTGAGATGAATTCTGTACACAGAATTGAGTGTTGGTGACACTCATGGAATGAAGCTCACTGATACACCATGTAGCATTATCACTCCTTTGAGTTTCTAAATGATACTGCAGACTCCTTCTAAGACTGTGTTGAGGAGAATATAACTGTGCTGCTGTGCTCGCTGCTGATATTTTCCTTAGATTGTGACAGGAGTGAGATATCCTACAGTCATGACAAGATGTAACATGTAACTAGGATTTTCAGTTTAGGAGAGGAGCACTCAGCATTGACAGAAGCAGGGGAAATGTTTTCGTGGGTTCCCTTTGAGACCATGAGTTAGATCCTACAGGGAGACATTTTTGAAACTGTGTTGAACGCTTCACTAAAATTACTGAGCCTGTTTTTGGCTCCATTGCAATATTTCTTTTTATCACCAGTGAGAAAGCTATAAAAAGCCCATGAAGAATCTGTTGTGATGGGACTTTTCAGCAGACCCACATAACCCTCATCCCACTAAAAGGAACATAACAAACTGAAAAGACCAGACAGAGATTAATGTCCCATCCGATGAGACAAGAGCAATTCCTTAACTGCTCTGACATTTGGGAGGGCAAAGAGGTGGTAAAGGTCAAATCTGCCCTCCCATTTCTTAGCCACACTTACTGATCATGACTGATTGTTGTGTCTGATGCCTACCACATTTGTCACTACCCAAAAACGGTCTGGCCTTGCCCGAGCTAGACCGCACGTACGGTGTCTTCCTTCATGCATGTCATAACTGAGTATACTTGGAAACGCATACCTGAAGGTCAGACATTTATTCTGTGCACAGGGTACTTAAGAGGACTTGCTCAAAAGTGTATTTTGTGAGGAATCTAAAAAAATATCAGATTGCTTCACAAAGTTTTGCCCCAACATAAGTTTTTAGCAAAAATCCTGAAAATTAAAATTTTCACACTAAAAATGTTGGGAATTCTAGAAAGAAAGAAGGTAATTTTCAACAGGAAATATTTTTAGTAAGGCGTTTTACCTTATGTTGATGCTGAGTTGTTTTTTTTTTTATTGCAGAAATAATAAAAACAGCTTTGTTTCTTAAGGCAATTGAATGAATCTCCTCACACACCCCTAACACAACTAACTGCCTCTTCCACGGTTATGTCTGATTTACGGCGGTTAACTCCCAGATGTAGATTTCCTGCAACAAGCAGCAGAATTCTACTGCAGAAAAGGGAAACTCTTATTATGGGAAGTATTAATGGGCAGGAGGATCAATCATTCCATTGCACTCAGAGCTTGGGAGGCCTCATTTGGAGCACTGGATGCTGTTTTGGGCATTATACTCTAGAAAACATTGACAAGGGGAGACAGTGTAAATGAACAGGAAATAATCTATGAAGAAACACGTCTTTGCTGTCAGGTAAGTATGGGTCTGTTTACGCTCAGACTAAACTCACCTACTTTTCACTTTGTTTACCACAATTTGCTCTTGAAAGAGGATTCCTCCACCTGAGTCCCAGAGCTTACCTTGGCATCTTGAGGCTGCTCAGCACAGGAACAACATCAATTGCTTTATATAATACAGATTGAGCTGAGATGTATCTGAAGACGCTTGGGACAAGCCCTCCAGTGAACATCCCAGGAGATCTACCAATCATTCCTTGAAAAGCTTCATGGCCACGGTAGCAAAGGACTAAAAAACACCTCGCGCAATTGAGCCTGGGTCTTCCTGGGAACAATGTGGGCGATATGTTTTGAGATATAAGCAGACTATAAGAGGACCAAAGCTAGCAATGTGAGGAAAGAACAGATACCTCAATGTGCAAAAGCATGCTCTTCCAAGTATTTTGCACCTTGTTGGGCAGAGAAGTCTTCTAGAGTGCAAAAGCTGCTTTAAAGGAGGCCGAGGTGAGCAGCTCCAGTGCTGGCACGATTGGCAGCAGAGCGCTCTAGTGTGGTCTACAGTGGGGTTTCCTGAACTGGAGAAACCTCAGGGGAGCCAAGAGACCTGCCAGGAGCCTGCAGCTCATGTCACAACTGTCACCAAGGCAAGCAGCTCCAGTTCATGTGGAAGTTCGCATAAGAAGGCTGCTGTAACTCTGCCGGCTTGACGAGGGAGGGATGGTATCCACCCAGCAGAAAGCCATGTCCTCTCTAAATTCTGCACCCACCACGACTGAGTAAGCTTCGCAGACAGAGCTCTGATGGGAACATGCTGCCACCCAGGTGTCAGGCTGCAGGCTGTGTCCTGCTCTCATGCCAGTACGGGACGGCACACCTGTGGGAGGTGCGCCAAGGAAGAGGAACTCCTCCACTTGGTTATAGAGCTCCAGGAGGATGTGAGTAGGTTGAGGAGTACTGGGGAGTCTGAGAGGGAGACGGACTACTGGAACTGCACCCTACCATCCCTGGAACAGACCTGTCAGGTGGGCAGGACACATGATACAGAGGACTCCCTATCGTCTCCCCACCCAGCAGAGTATGGTGACTTAAAGTATAGGGGACAATGGCAGCAAGTTCCTGCCCAGCACAGCAGATGTGTCAATGACAATGACAATGACAAGGACAATGGTTCATCTAGGTTGGAAGTGTAGCCACTCTGTGTCAAAATCACTTCCATTAAGAAAAACAGTTGGGTCATTGTCATAGCAGACTCTCTTCACAGGGGAACAGAAGGTCCAATATGCTGACCAGACTCACTTCTTAGGGAAGTCTGCTGCCTCCCTGGGGCCTGCGTTGAAGATGTGTTGAGAAAACTTCCAATACTGGTACAGCCCTCAGATTACTATCCGTTATTGATTTTTCATGTAGGCAGTGATGAAGTTTCAACAAGAAGTCCGAGGGCAATCAAGAGAGACTTCAGGGCCTTGGGATGTCTGGTTAAGGGATCAGGAGC
This sequence comes from Burhinus bistriatus, assembly GCA_013397275.1. Lineage (NCBI taxonomy): Eukaryota > Metazoa > Chordata > Aves > Charadriiformes > Burhinidae > Burhinus > Burhinus bistriatus. The sequence continues at coordinate 132,129 of VYXH01010786.1, forward strand.
ACAAGTAGCAGGGAATGATGAGGGAAAAAACAGGAAGGCATAGGCAACAAACAGGAGGAGCTGGAAGCCATTGTGCAGCTGGAAAACTACGATATAGTTACAATCATGGAAACGTGGTGGGATAACTCACACAGCTGGAGTGCTGCAATGGGTGACTATAAACTCTTCAGAAAGCATAGGCAAGGAAGGAGGGGTGGTGGGGTAGCGCTGTATGTTAGAGAGTGTTTTGACTGTCTAGAGCTTGATGATGGTAATGTAAGAGTGAAATGTTTATGGTTAAGAATCAGGGAAAAGGCCAACAAGACAGATATCATGGTGGGAGTCTGTTATAGATCGCCCAACCAGGATGAAGAGACAGATGAAGTATTCTGTGAGCAGCTGGGAGAAGTTTCACAATCACTAGCCCTTGTTCTCATGGCAGACTTCAACTTACCAGATGTCTGCTGGAAGTACAATACAGAGGAGAGGAAACAGTCTAGGAGGTTCCTGGAGCATGTGGAAGATAGCTGGTGAGTGAGCAGGCTACGAAAGGCACCCTGCTGGACCTGTTTTTCACGACCAGAGAAGGACTTGTGGGTGATGTGATGGTTGGAGGCTGTCTTGTGCACTGTGATCATGAAATTATAGAGTTTATGATTCTCATAGAAGTAAGGATGGGGGTTAGCAGAACTGCTACCTTGGACTTCTGGAGGGAAGACTTTGACCTGTTTAGGGTTGACAGAGTGATGATTTGACCCAATTGTTAGAACAAGGTCTTGGGATTCTATTAGGTAGGTCTATGAAATGCTCAACAGCAATCAAAGAAAACAGTGTGTTGCAATTGTGAGGAAAAGAATAGAGAGCAAAGCAATAAACATTAAGTCACGATATAAATCTTGGTATGAGCAAATCATGACTACTGACTTTGGCCCTTGTTGCTTCCCAAAAAATTCCCAATCTTAATATGGATAAACTGGAATTTGAGAAGTTAAAGAGGAGACTGGCAGGGGTAGTTAGATGCTTGAGAAGGTTTTCATATGAAGATCAAGAAAATGAGCTACAGTTCTTCATCTTGCAAGAAACGAAGACTGAAGAGGAGTATGATAGAGGCGAATTAAACCATGGAATGATATGGAGATGTTGAACAAAGAATGATTGCACTCTAGTCTAATAAAGGTACTAAGGGTCATAAAATAAAATCAGTAGATGCCAAATACATAGTAGGAGTTGGTTGTTTTCACAATCTGGAAAGTTTTGAAACTTTCCATAGGATAAGTTTGCATGGGTTCAAAAAGGAGTCGTGTATTTGATGAGGGAGAAATCCACTGAAAGTTGTTACATACCACCCTCTCATCTAGAAACAAACTAACCTACAAATTGCTTGAGCAAGGGACATTATTCTTGGAAAGCTTCACTGTAGATTTGCCGTGTCTTTCTCTAGGCATGTCTCATTGGTTGTTGGTGGAGTCAAGATTAGGGGCTAAGCGCAACTTTGGTCTGACTCATTACAGCTCTTCTTATGTTCTTGTAATTTCTAAAACACATATGTTATCCCACAGTCTTCAAAATGCAACCAGTAAAATCATTCTTCTGGCTTGCCACTGTACTAAGTCTCCTTATCATCCTGCCCTAAGTTGCCCGATGTGCACTCTGTGAAATTCAAGCTTCTTTAGTGTTCCTTCAGAAATCTCACAATTCTTTCTCCTCCCAAATTTTCCATCTGTTCATGTTTCTGCAGACCAAACTTGTAGCCCCTTCCATCCAGCAATACAGTATGGATCACCCAGCTGTGTGCTGTATTATATGCATGGAATAATCTTCAAAGTTACTCTCCTCACCACTTTCCTCTCAACTCATCCCACCTGTCTGATAGGACAAACCTTGTCTTCAGTCCTCTCATCTTTCAAAATTTCTCCTTTGTTTTTTTTCTCATATGTCTTCTTAAATGATATGTCAGCTAGTGTGTTAATATTTCTTCAACAAGGACCAAAAAGAAATACAATCAACTCTTCAAGTGAAAAATTTGTTTTATAGTAATAGGGTTTCTTTCACCACCTTGCTCATTCTGTAAATACATAGCAGCTGGGTGATTTGTTGTCTATTGTCATTGCTGACACTGATTTTTCCCTGTATGTAATGGAAAGAAAAAAAAAAAAGGCTCTGTCTAGTAAATATACTATACATGAGTTATGGATATCCATGTAATAAATTCATATATTCTTTCCCTTTCACTACTTCACCAGCTCAATACTCTCTAACCTTTCTTCCCAGACTAATTGCAATATTTCAAATCTAGAAAAAACATTAGGCAGTTACCATTTAAAATACGTTATCCTAGATGAGAATATCATCTTCATCTCTCAAACTTGTTCCTTAAAAATTTCCTTCTATGCTTGCCTTGGCTTGAGGCCCTGAATAAGCCATATCCAGTCTGGGTCATTATTTTTGTCTTCTGTATTTAAAAATCTACGGAACCTTGTTTTCTGGAAGTCATGGGAGAAGGAATTTGACTTTATCTTTTGTTAAAATGAGATTTTTGCTTCCCAGTGGGATACAAACTATGACTTATAGACCCAGAAGGTACCAAGATATGAAATTATTCACATTGGAAAGTTATTTCTGCAGTGAAAATGTTATTTTGCATTGAAAATATATGGAGAAAATGTTATAGAGATAATTCTGGGCTTTTAAAATGGCTTCACAGAGAAGGACACTTGGGTGGTGTAAGCATGGGAATCTAGGGTTGATAGGATAAACAACATCACCCTCCAACCATTTAGCATACCAGACGATGGGCTAATATAGTGCAAGAAGGAAAGGTATGATTAGCGCTTGCTTAGGATGCCCAGCTCCTTTGTATATGAGTAATAGCCTCATCTCAAATGTACATTGTGAAAGGTTTTACACCCACAGTACCTCTCACCCTCATGTATTTCCTTTGTGTATGACATGCATGGTCTCTTACATCTGATTTACTGCTCTCACGCTGCTGGTAAGTTCAGTTGTAAATTCTCCAGCATGGTTCTAGAATTAAGCAAGGATGCTCAGCACATGAACAAGTTTTACTGATGTGGAGCTGTTGCAGGATATATCAACCAGCGCAAGCTGGAGAACAAACCGTTTCAGATCAACTGCTTGTAAAGCGTATTTCAGCACAAACAAGGGTCACAGTGCTGACTTTGATCCCAGAATAAATTTCCTCTCGTATTGGTATTGTTACAAGGTCATGAGTGACCACAAGGGCATGAAGCTGGTTAATTGTCTCATTCAAAATGTAGATTGTAGTATTTTATATCTACATTGGTACCCGTAACTCTAGAGTCATAATCATGTCTTTTATTTTCTTCTTCTGGGTCTCTTTTCCCAGGTGACAAGTGATAGGACAAAAGGAAATGGCCTCAAGTTGCGCCAGGATGGATCTTAGGAATAATTTCTTCCCCAAAAGGGTTATCAAGCATTGGACCAGGCTGCCCAGGAAAGTGGTGGAATCACCATCCCTGGAGGTATTTAAAAGACGGGTAGACGTGGTGCTGAGGGACAAGGTTTAGTGGTGGTTTTGGCAGTGTTAGGTTATGGTTGGACTCGCAAAAGTAAGATTACCTAGAAAGATGGTGTATAGCACGTACCTTTTCTCTCGGTCTGTGTTACATTCCCAAGAAGAGACTGAAAAAAGCCCCCTCTGCTCATGTTTAAAGCTGAACTACGCACAATGATGTATTGGTGATATTCCACATAGAGCTTTACTCTGGGCATATGTGATGCCTTTGAGTTCAGTGAGCAGGGTGTTGGTAAATGAATTAGGATTGCGGAATTCCAGATTCTTTGCTGATTGTAAGGATAGTGCGATGTAAGTGGAAGAGGGGAAGAGAGATGTCTCACTGTCTTAACAGCGGTGGAGATACTGCATTTAGGTGTTGAGGTTTTTTTTTTACTTTCAGCAACCAAAGCCATATCCACCTTGCCTGGCTTCACTGGAATGCCACTAAAGAGGCATTGATGTAATATTTACTATGTTACAAGGAAATACGAAGTTGAAGTGTACTCCAGGCAAAACCTTGAAATGTTGTTCAATAAAGAGGAAGAAAATCATTCACTGCTAGTCCGTCAGGCAAGCTCCATTTTGCAATTCATTGACTACTTGAACCACTGAGTCATAGCCATATTCTGAAGAATTCCTTTCCACTGTATCGATATCATTAAATGTGTCCTGATTTCAAGTGTGATGTGATTTATTATCTTGCTCCAGAACTCAGCACCACAGAAGTTTATCACCTATAGCTGGAGAGAAGAAACAGCATTTAATTATACGACTGTACTCTCACCTATGATCAGCTATCTGATGTACAGAAGCTACTAAATCTTCCAGTAGTCTTAATTTGCAGTAATTAAATCAGACCGATGTAAATGATGTGATACTTGGCCCTCTTTGATATTTATATAACTAACTAGAACTAAATTATATGTTTGGCTTTTGCATTGCTTTTGCAGACTATTGTGGAGGGAGCCGTGTGATTAATCACATTTATTATATACAGAGAGCTTTGTTCCACTATGCATCCTGCTCATACGTCAGCCCAATGAGCTGCTTAAAAGAGTTATGTTTTACAAAAATGAGTTTTAAAAGATTGAGCCATCATAAAGAAAGTTTTTTCCTTTTCTCTAGCACAGCATTTTCTGCCACAAACTACATGGAGAAGACAAATGGGGCCTTATTAGATATTGCACTTGTGGTACAGTTTAGGCATAGTATTGCCTAGGCCATCAAATTAAAAGTTACATTTTTATAAAGGTGAGTTGTGAGCGAAGAGTCAGGAGTTGGTGACTGTGGAGATGGATAAACATAAACACTGTGCATTAATGAGATGGAGCAGTATGAGTCTGTCCTTAGATAAGTCACGAAACAAGAAATACTTAGAATATAACAAGAATAATGATTTATGTGAGTTATCATTGTTCTTACAATTGGTTTAGATTATCTATGGCTCAAGTAGTCAACTAAAGAATGATCTTTCTAAAGACCAGGCAGCAAATTTCGAAAGTCTTTGCCTGTCATGGTGGTGGGTTTTTTTCCATTTTTATTGCTCTTCAGTATTTGAGGTTTTATTCCAAAAAGTTCTGTATGATTAGTAGGAATTTTATTTGTTGTTAGATTAACTTTAGGAGTCTTTTCACTAAACTGTGAGGGTTCCATAATTCATAACTTCTTAACTTTAAGTACTGGATGAAGTGCTGCATGCAGTGCTCAACAAACAGAAATTATTTATGAGTCAGGATTTGGGAATGACAAATCCTGTAATTCATTAACAACAACAAAGATAATAAGAAATAAGACCAAAATAACATGGTGTCATGATACATGTATCGTGTAAAACCTATAACAAACCAACCCATGACACACAGCACAATAACGTGATAGAGCACACGATGCATAATGCAACAGGAGACAGCACATATATTTTACTGCAGAATTGAGTATTTTTCTTTCATTGCTGTTAATAGGTTTTGGTATAGAAAATTCTACACTACAGGAAAGAAAAAAAACATTTCTATGCTAGACAGACTTTTTTTTAAGAGAGACCATTTGAATCTGCGTCATGCCTTGAAATGTAAGCCGTTTGGGACTATAGCACATAATGTGTACAAGACAATATACATAAAAATATAAAAGGCACAGGAGGATTCCCCAGTGATGTAATTCCTTGTTTCCTAGGAATTTATGAGTTGCCAGCACACAGCTACTGATCTGAGCCTTGCCAGCACCAGAATTTTCAGGAAATTTGTAAAAGAAATCTGTCAGAGCCCTAGGACACCGTTAACCAGAAGAGGAAGCACTGCGCAATTACAGCGAAGTAACTGAAGAAAATCTGGCTGATGGTTATGGTGTTACGGTTATATCTGTGATCAGACTGGTAGTTTCAGGCAGTGAAGGCACTGTGATTTGCAGGCTGCGTAATTCCTGGGAGGGAACTCTTGCGGAATACGTTGCCACTAAGCCTTTGGAAGTAATATTTATATGGATTCAAATGTGGCTGGTCAAATTTACTGAAGAAGCAAGGACCGTGAGCTGTTCAAGCCACACACCGCGTCTTTGTGAGGAAATTCCCGTGCCACAATCGCAGACTGAGAAGCTATTCCGGGGAAGCACTGTGGAATGATTACTGTCTTCTTCCACACCTGCTGAGGCATCCGTTCCTAAGGATATGATACCAGGCTACACAGACCTTCTCCCTGACCCAGCACAGCCATCTTCTATTCCTAACCCCAGGGTGAAAACAGAAATCAAAGGCTCACAATTAGAACAGAAAGAACTGCAAAATACGGGGAAATCCAGCTATGTATCCATGCATTGCCAGTTGTCACAGCCCTCTGAGCTGCTGCTCCGGGAGAAATCCCAATAAGGCAGCATCTTGAATTCCCATCTACATATTCTTATAACAGTTTATGTTTCTCCCCAGATCACTGGAAACAAAATCTCTGCAAAGAGGAATGATTTCCTCTCTATGAATCACCTCAGAACGACGTAAAGGGAAGCAACAGCTTTGGCAACTGAGCTTCCTTGAAGTATATGGACAGATGTTTATTATACGCAGTAGCTGAAGTACGAACTGCTGCAAAAGATAAATACATCCTAGGCCACTGTTAAAGACAGAATGAGGATGTTAGGTTTTCTTCACTCTATGCAACATTCATCTTTGGTACATCACTTGGTTTAATCTCTTACAGCTGATCAAGCTAATGCGTTGGTGAAAATATCCCTTTCCTGTTAGTGTCACCAAATTCTTGGGAAGGTGGAGCTTTAGGGAGAAAACCAGCGGTATCCCATACACTTAACATTTTGGCATTACGTAAAGATAGTATTTATTCAAATACTGGGTTGAAAAATAAAGCAGCCTGAAGAAAAAGGCATGCAGAAAGCCAGCGTAGATTCTGAAGCACTCAATTATGGGAAAAATTTTGGTTTGCTACTTCAGTCTAGAGCAGAGCAACCCCCAATCGTCCTGTTTCTTTTGATGGAGTTTGTGAATGCTGGAATGGGAACAGTCTGAGACAGATGTTTCCTTTTCAGGGTTAGAGATGCATATGCAGAATTAGATAGTGCATCTATTTCTTGTAGGCTAATGAAAGGCTGCTTCTGATGGTAAAGCTGTGAATAAATCATGCTCCAGGAGCTGGGTGGTATTCCAGCAGGTTGTGGATCCTTAGGAAATTTTTCACCTTTCTGCACTCACAGATGTTTTCTTTCTCAAAAAAAACCCCACAAACAAGCAAACAAACAAACAAACAAAAAACCTGAACAGATTTTTTAATAACCTGTGCCTAAAATGGAATCCTGCAAAGAAAGTTCAAACAGATTCACTATAAACACGAACTTCAAGTCCCAATTCAGTAAATAGGTACCGCAGCGCTTTGCTGAATCAGGCTCTCACTTGTATGGAGGTAATGATCCTGAACCGGAGCAGCAAACGTGAAAAGCAGCTTTTCTCCTTTAGCCTGGAGAAAAGGAGGCCGAGGGGAGACCTTATCACTCTCTACAACTACCTGAGAGGAGATTGTAGCGAGGCGGGGGTTGGTCTCTTCTCCCAAGTAACAAGCGATAGGACAAGAGGAAATGGCATCAAGTTGTGCCAGGGGAGGTTTAGATTGGATCTTAGGAAAAATTTCTTCACCAAAAGGGTTGTCAAGCATTGGAACAGGCTGCCCAGGGAAGCGGTGGAGTCGCCATCCCTGGAGGTATTTAAAAGACGTGTAGACGTGGTGCCGAGGGACGTGGTTTAGTGGTGGCTTTGGCAGTGTCAGGTTGGCAGTTGGACTCGAAGATCTTAAAGGTCCCTTCCAACCTGGGTGACTCTATGATTTTACAATTCTATGATCCATCTTCATTAGCAAAGTCTTTCTATACCCACACAGAAGATAAGGAACATATTCTGTCCAAGGAAGGGAGGAACTGATAGATGAAACAGGTGTCCTACAAATGTACAGGATGGCCATGAATTGGTCTTAATAACATGCAAAGAATGACATTATTATACCTTGTCTCGTAGGCAGTAGCAGGGAGGAGGCTGGCGTGAGTGAAAACAACATCTGTCCCTGGCAAGAGGGTTTACAGAAAGCACCAGAGCTGTCTTACCGGGCAGAATTCCTCTCCATTTAAGCACATTTCAGCTGCATGCAGGCTTTGGTACCTGAAATAAACTGGGGTGACTCCACTTAATCCCTATGTTTGTCAAAAGATTTTCAGCCGTATGAACAGCCTGGTGTAAAGGGGAATCTCCCCGTTGCAGGGAGAAACCCCTCAGAGTGTCCCACTGACCCCCTGAGCGCTCTGGATGCCCTGGAGCACGTGGGGGTAGTTTGTGAGGACCACATCGTCTGCCCTGCGCAGCTCTGCTTCCTTCCCACCCTAATTCGAGGCAAAGCCCCAGAGATCCTGATCACAGGGGGGACCGTCCGCCCGTGTGCTAGTTTACTGCGAGCACTTGACATGGACAGGCACGTGGTGAGAGAGGCCAAATGAAACAACAGCATCCGGCTCAGTTCAGTCTCCCACCTGCCACTGGCTGCTACGGTAACGCTAAAATAACTTATTAGAAAGATTTATTTATTTTAAAAATATCGTAAAAATTATGTTCAACAGTATATATTTTGCCCAAACCATTGGAATTATGGGTACGTATTTTAAAAATTTAAATTATACACACACACACGTACATATATATTTTTATATATATATATATATATATAAAGTGAATACAAGTTCCTCAATACATTTTGAAATCCGGCAAACTGAATTTGGTCAATGATTTTTCTTTGGAGAGCTGAAAGCTTTCTGGATGGGAATCTGCAGCGCTCCTTCAGCTCGAGGGTGAGCTGTAACAGAACCGAAATCCATTTCTGCATCTGTTGGTACCGCGTAGCAGAGAGACCAGATAAAATAAAACTATGATCTGCCACCAAACCTGTGTTGACATTCGTGGAGCTGAGCAGCCTCAACTCTGCTGACACCTAAACCCTCAATCCTGCACTGGGAAATTTTAGCAGGCGCAGGAAGGTCTCCATAACCTGGTCTAGATCCTGGCTCGCAGACCTGCTCTAGATGCAACCGCAACTACAGCTACGCTAAGTAAGTAAATGGCAGTCCAGCGCGCCGATGACATCCTTTGTATCTCCTGTGGCCCCTGTTTGGGGCCAGCAGCTTGGGACTGACTGGGCTGCTCTGTGAGCCCTGCAGCCCACTCCGCTGGACATCCATCCCTGATGGAACAGCGGGGGACAGCTGTCCGAGCGCTTCTTGATGGGGAGAAGCTGCGGGCGGAGGAGACGGACGGATGTCTCTGGAGAAGGGGTGAAGCACTGGTGGCTCCAGCACTCCAGTCGGAGTTGAAATTCAAGCAAAAATATCCCAGCCGAGGGCTTTTTATTTAGACACCGAGCTCAGGGGCTACCTCTTTGCCAAACCACGCTGCCCGGGGACACCTGTCCCTCCTTTCCTCTGTCCCCTCCGGGGGGGGGGACATTTCTCTGCCCCCCTCCTGTTGGAGGGCAGGGGTCTTAGGTTGCCCCACATGCCCCTTGGGTCGCCATCCCCAGCCTCCTTCCCTCAAACATCTCCCTCCTTCCCCACATCTCTCCCTCCCCCGGGTCCCTCAGCCCGGTCCC
>VYXH01010786.1:142396-170585 GCA_013397275.1 Burhinus bistriatus
CAGGGATTGAAGGACAAGAGAAATTCTGCAGACCCAAAGGCCACTTAAATGAAAGATGAACTAATCAGGATATCATGCAAAGAGCACTTAATACCTCATTGCCTTGTGAATTTAATATTTTCTTTCGCTCTCATTTCCAAGTCTTCCTGCATGTGCTTTTAACTGTGATTTGTTGTGATTTGGTTTATACTGCATAATGTGCAGGGGGAAAAAAAGCCTAAAATTATACTAACTCCTGTTCATAAATTCCTGACAATGAAAAGACTTTCTAATACCTTCTCTCTCCTTCTCTCCCTCTCCTTCTTCCTCTCCCTCTCCCTCTCCCTCTCCTTCTCTCTTCTTTCCTCCCCCTGGTTTCCCCTGCCAGGACAGGGGTGGGTGGGCAGAGGATGCGGCATTTTGTCCATCCCCGCTCTGTCACCAGCATGTCCCTGTGAGCCTGTGTGCGCACGGGGTGTTCGGGGGGTGTGCGCCCGTGTGTCTGTCTGTGTGTCCGTGTGTCTGTGCTTGTGCTCCTGCCACACCGCCACGACACGTCCCCATCTGGGCTGACAACTCCGCAGAGCGCACCTCGGCGGGGTGCTGAGTGTGGCTCAGGAGCCGGGCACCAGTTACCACTTTGGGTGGTGCTGTGTTTGTGCAGGTAAGAGGACATTTTTGGGTTTACAAGCTTGGTACCCGGGGCACTGTGACTCTGAGCACAACCTTTGCTTTATGTGTTTCTTTTCGGTTTTCCCTGATACAGGGAGGCAGCTCAGGTTTGGAAGTATGCAGACATACAGGAACAGGATCTGTCTTTTCCTAAGAAAATCCAGAAGGAACTGTGTTACGTTATTCTTAATCTGGGTTTGTTTATTTTTACCTTAGCCAGCAAAGTTTTCAGACCACAGAGACTGCTGGGTGAGTCTGTCATCTGAATCAGGTCTGGTTCAGCCCTCAAGTTGTGACTAGTGGATGCAGAGTGCCTTCACTGCCCATGGTAAAGCAGAGACTGAGGAATGCGTAATGCCTTCATTGAGGAAAGCCATTGAAAAAGTTCAGCGGTAACAGGAGGTTTACAGATGTCAAAATTACATTATAATTACTGATTTTAGGGTCAGTTCTCCTAATCATATCTACCTTGTGATTTAGATGACCTAACACCTTGTATTCTGTCCGTGTGACACTTCAGTTTCTATCCGTACGCAGGAATACCAAGCCGTGCTAACAGGATAACATTTTCTTCAGTTCATATTTATTACCCATGTGCCGTACATCATCACTTTCTAGCTATAGCCTCCGAGTCTTCCTCTAGGCTGGCTCATTCAGCAGTTCCTTCGCTTCTGTATTTTTACATAGCTAGTGTTCTTAAAAAAGGGTACTGGCTGCTTCACAGCTGACGCTTCGCAGGCATTAGTATGCACGTGGTGCTGTGCCTGTTTGCACGTATTTTGATTAAGACCTTAAAATAACACAGCCCATCTGCGCAGTGTGGACACTAACGGAATCATTCTCAGGAAGATGCACCTGCAAAATCTATCTGTGTAACTGGGTGCTTAATTTCCACCCAGGATTACTCTAGATGCGTGCCTGAATCTCCTTCTTTGTTTTATGAATGCCTGTTTAGACATCTGATTCGGGGGAGCTTGTATAAATACCGAAGAATAAATACTAATTGATAAAATAGTAAGGTGGAGTTTCTCAAACAGGTTAGGCAGGCAATTACAAGGTTTATTCTACTGCAAAAGCTCCATGACTTTTTTTTTTTTTAAGAGTAATTATTTAGTAGTTTTTACTGACGTTTCAATCCTTCTATTGTCATGCATATTTCCCAGTGTGATGCTGCTATTCTAAATATGCAAAGACTATGCTCTTTGTCCACCGTTGGGATGTTGTTCTGAAGTGACTTCCAGTAAGAAGGATCAAGTACGTGAAGATACATATTAGTGTTTACATCAGTGGAGTGTTTATGGAATGTTATTACACAAGCAAGTTCTGAGTCTGTATTGCAGATGCACTGTGTATCTTCAATAAGTGTGTTGCGTTGCCGTTGCGCCTAATAAGAGGCAAGGTGCTGTTTTGGGATCCTTTCTGGTGACACTGAGGCTCGGAGAGGTTAAGAGTCCCATTCTGAACTTAGCTATGGGCAGCCTACCAACTGATGAATGTCATCTGGTTTTGGGTAGATTTAATCCAAGCGACTTACAGAAGGGCAGTCCTCAACACATTGCAAAGTGAAGGGAAGAAACCAGGTCTTCTGACCTCCAAAACAGCAGATGATAGTGCCACTCTCTCTTGGGATCAGTTTGGGGCCGGATCTTTCTTGTTTTATCAGTGAAAATAGTATTCTCTCTAATTTGAGTGACTGTCTCTCAAATTTGAGTGCGAGCAATGCCATGAATGAGAAGAGGCTTTGGGTTGGAATAGTACATCTGATAAAGGACTTATTGTGAGGGAAGTATCCATGTGATTCATGAATATGACTCACGTTAGTATGGTGGAAGAACAAGGTCCCCAATGGGAACCTAAAAGAGGAAGAATTAAGTGGAAGAATTAGTTTGTTTCTGTGGTCTGTGGGAAGCGTTTTCTGAGCTCAGAGACCCAGACAACGTGTGGGTGAGCGTGTCTGCAGCACCTATACCTACACATAAGTCTTTTCTTACTTCTGCTGACATTTCATACAGTTTTAGGGCAAACATCTTTGCTACATGCCGGAGCTAGCTTTTGATTCTGGAAATTATGATACTGAAAATAATAGGAATAAAAGAACACTTTTGTTTCCAGCATGTGATAACTTTCTTGCTAAAATACGTTTCTGAGATTTGCTCGGTAATTATCTTGGCTTCAAAGGATATTTCAATTTGTCATACTGCAACACTTTCTTCTAAAACCTGTTTTGATTAATCACTGCTGGGTGATTGCAATTCCTCCCTTTTAAAAACCACTCTAAAACTCTTCCCCTTTCTCATAATGAGGAGCAAAACCTTTAAGAAAATACCTGCATTATATCATCCTCTTGTCTGTACCACCATACCTGAATAATACGGGTGATACTGGGCTATTTCAGCTGTTCAGGCAATGCCAAATTCCCCGATCTTTCTTACATAAACTTTAATTATGTATTGTCTCCCATGACACTGAAACAGCCCCTTCCAGCCTTTCCAACTCTGTTTTCCCTAGTGAGGAAGATGTGGCCGTGCATTTCTGCCTTTACAACCAGCTCTTTAGAGAGGAGCCATTCCCGCAGGTCTTTCTGTGGCCAAATGAGTCTAAAGACAGTAATTTTGGGGTTTATTGGATACTGCTCACTTTGTATTAGGCACTACCAACCGTTACAAAGCTGTTTTGGAGCATAAGAGCTCAAGTTTTGGGAATGAGGGAAGTGGGAGACAGCATTGAAACTGTAACTGAGGAACTGGGAACATACTTTGAAATTCTTGTAGCAAAGGTAGGCAGAACAGGAAAAGAGCAGGAAAATTAACATATTAGAAACTATCCAATCATATTTGGACACAAGCTCACTCTGTTAGTTTCCTCTGTCATAGACTTCATTTTACTTGATGTTTTCCTAATGGCTTGTTCCAGTTGCTGCTGAAGGTTTTGTGATCCCCTTCAATGGAAGTCACGTCAGGCTTCTGAAACAGACACGAGCAAAGCTCGGCTGAGATGACTCTGTCCCAGCTCAATTAGCGGAGCCAAGCAGAGGCATGTATTTTGCAGAGAGAGAAGCTTCTGCAAAGATCTCCCGTTGTGCTTTTGGGAGACTTATTAAGCCTTTAAGTGGTCTGCTCAAGCTGCACTCAGACTTACATTCTCCTTGGCAAGCCAGCATGAGATCTTGTGAGGTAATAAATCATAACACTTATTTTGACAGTTTGCCATTTCAAATTTTATTTGAAAATCATTGCTAGGTTTTGGGGTGTTTTTCAGGGGAGAGGAGGTTTTAGTCCTAATGATCTTGATTTGTAAATGACATCAAGGGGCAGTAAATTACAAGTGAAGTTAAGGATTCTTGCCTTAACATTACCACTAAAAAGCCCACTGGACTGCAGTCAGGGGCCATGGACAGAAGATGTTGCCCTGGCAGATGTGCTGCACAGCCTTTAACGAGTCGCTGAATCTGTGCACAGTCAGTTCTTCCACCTGTGAATGGGCGATAATATCGGAAGGAAGTCTTGCGTCAACTGGGACCTTGAGATCCTAAAAAAAAAAAAAAAAGGTGTTTATTAGTTCAAAGCATTCTGATTTCGTATTAATTGAGTAATGTATTCTCTAATGATCAGCAACATTTCCAGAATTTGAGCTGCAAGGAGAGACTAGCTGGCTCCAATTTTTGGGAAGTATGGAATGACTTAGCCTCTGACATCTCTTTCCCTTTCTGTCCTGGAGCATATCACTGGTGACAAAATCTGGCCAGAGCTGTTTTATGGGGGGGAATGAGGCCCTAGGAACCCAGATTTACCCTGGCATGGCTCTGAAACCATGAAGAGTAAAGAAACTGTGGAATGGGGCAGGCTATCCCCCTTTTTTTGTGTCTGGGACACATGCATGAAGCTACCTCACTGAGCTTCCAGCCCACTTCTGTGACTCTTGCAGTCTGTACTCCAGTTATTGAGAAATGTGAACAAAAATGACATGGTCTTCTATTCAGAGACAGTGGTGCAACACTGAGAACCCTACAACCCTAGTTTTCCGTCTCAGGACTTTTCCTTTCCTTTATAGGATCTCCTTCGCACTTGCTGGTGGTGGCTGCCATGGGGGCTGTGACCAGCAGTTACAACCCCCAGGTCAACAATCACAGCAGAAGACCTTGGCCGGGGGCGTGGAGGGGGGAAGCGTGCACTGATTTCTTCTCCCAATTCTACTCCTGATGTCCAGCTCCACTGATTAGGCCGAAATATTTTATCATGTGAATATGATCTACAAAACAGGACCGACAGTTCTGGTTGAGGGAAAAATTGCGTATTTGTTCCTAGTCTGAATATAAGGGTGGGAGGGGGGTGATAATATTTATTTTTCAGCATCACTAAAAGGTCTATGGAGATTAAATAGCTGATACTCCACCTAGCAAGGAAAAAGTATGCACACATTATTATTTCCTTGAGAAAAATGTTCCAGGGTTGGCAGTAGGTGGGTAGATGGTGGGTATTTGTGGTGTAGATTAGAGATTTAATCTGGATTGGGGAAAAAAAAAAAGGAACACCTCACCTCTATAATAAACATTACTGATGTACAACAGATATGTTACTTCCTAGTGGTTAGTGGAAAATTAATTTCACATCACAGGTGATGCAAGCAGTGAGATAGCTTTTGTTTCCTTGTGCTGATAGAAACAACTTAAAAAGGGTTTCTTTGCTTGGGAGACTGAAAGCAGGCTGGGTTGTCATTCTTTATTATGTTGAGGGTTTCATGGCAAATACCTGGTATCTTTGTGGACAGTGACAAACAAAGGCCTGAAATTTCTGGAAGTATTTTTGCCTTTAAAAGGCTTCTTCCTGTAAAACGGTATGAATATGTTTTAGAATCTTCCCATTTCTTCCCTGGTCTGGAGGAAATTTAGCAATAAGAAGAGGGCAGGTGCCTGTGAGCCCTGGCACTTGCTTGCAAACTTTTGTGCTACAGAAATAGCGATGCAGCTCGTCCTGAGAGCCCCTTGGAGAGTCACAAACCCCACACCCCGGGGTGTATGTGGCTGCAGAGCTGGCCAAAAAGTGCAAAACCTGGAACAGATCTGGTTACAGGTCAGAAAGCTTCTCCAAGCTGTGTTAGCCTTGACAATTCATTAGGAAAGAAGGAAATGGAGTTATGGGTCATATTTTGCAAGTGCCGTCAGTCCCGATTATGCAGTTGTCTCGATTTCCTTTGCTCAGGGAGTACCGCTATCGCAGAGCTTATCTGCTATGCAGTAGATGTAAGCTGTCCTTCCCCAGCCTAACAGAATCTATTTACATTGATTCAGTTCCTTAGAAGTTAGTCTGTGATTCTTTGCAAAATAGAAGGATCCCTGGAGTTTGGTTTAAGCCACTTGATTTGATTATTGTTATGTCCTGAATATTGATTCTTAAGTGATTTTAATCAGCGATGTCAAAACTGCCCTATTTCACATCACGTTTGCGGGGAAGTTTAAACCATTGACAGTTTTAAATATTTTTGGACTCATGCTCTTTGGTCTAAGTGTAACCAACACTTGGTTGTGGTTTGACTGCTTATTACCTGAGTGCCATTTTTGTAGGGCTGTTTGCTTAACCCTGTCGAATTACGTGCCTACTGTCAGCATCCAGGTATTTCTTTCCAGAGAAACGAGGTTTCTATTGATTGTCATAAGCGTAATTATTCTGCATGTCAGTTGCAAAGATTTTCTTTGAGCTGGAAAGTTTAGAGCTGAGGGTACCAGGGGGATTTCTGTTGGCTCCACATTTAGTGTAAAACTAATTGCCACTTGTACGACAGAACTTCAGTAATTCCCATTTCATCAGGAGATAAAGGCTACAAATAATCTGCATGGACTGTCTTGATTACCACTGCAGTTCTTAGAAATGACATGACAGCTAGTACCCATTTCAAAGCCCTTTTTGGACTGGGCATCCCTGCAATCCTTTATCCATTTCAGTGGTAGGACAGTTTTTCTCCACAGTAAATGAAACACCCTAATGAAGTGGTAAGGTAGGAATGCAAAGGAACGCACGGCTTTCAGTCCATTGTAGTGCTTAATCAATCAGAGAAGGGTGCTAAGTGTTGATCTTTGCAAAATATACCAGAAAACCTTCAACAAATCCCATTGACTAAATCTAGACAGAGTGGTCAGGCACAGTGGTTTTAACTCCCAACTGGGAAATTAATCCAGTACCTGCTAAAAGGCACCAAGGCACATCCCTTTTGTAGCACCCAAAATTCAGCTGCTCCTGTGCGGGTACTGGCGAAGCTCAAATCTGCCTTATTTATAGGATCTACTGCATCACAGCCCAGGATGCTCTTGGGCTGAACATGGGATCTGGTGATCCAGTTCTGCAATGGTCAGTGACTTCATGTTCCTGCAGCAGGAAGGAAAAAAAAAAAAAAAAAAAATCATTCCTTTTGTGAAGGACAACGCTTTAGCACAGGTAATAAAACTGTTGAACTGCCCTGGGAGGCCGCAGCAGGAGCGAATTGCTCATTCCTGACAGATGGGTTGACAACTTTTGTTCACGTCTGACATTTCATAAGCCACCTTGTGCTTGAGTTGTTTCAAACCAATTTCCCCTGTCCTGCTTTGCTGTTTAATTATGGTACCACCTCTAGAGTATTTCTAAGAGTGGTTTTTATGTTTTCTGGAGGCTTGTCTTAATTATACGGGTAAGTACTTTTATGACTGATACCTGAAATTAAAACAGTTTACAAGTGGGCTTATTTTAGCTTCTTTCTTTGCCATCTCTTGGGTTTATTACCGAGTGCATTTTCTGTTCTTTTTTTCACTCAAGTTGTTTGTGCATTTCTGAGTACTTTCTTCTTCTTCTTTTTAACTCACTGTTCTGTCTTTTTTATTGCTGCCTTCAACTTTTTCTTTTCCTTTTCAGTAGATACCTTTATTGTCATATTCTCATCCCTTAGCATCCAGTTCGCTTCCCTTAGCAGCTCTTCCCAGACGATGGGCCATGACCCCAGGAAAGTTGTGGCAGTTATGAGTGGGCTATAAAATTAAGTTGCTAATTTTAGACGTGGCGATACAGGGAAGTTGGAGAAATGCTGCTTTCCAGGACACCATCTGATCGAGCTGTGTGCTAACAGGAAGAGACATCACCTTTCCTTCAACAGTTTCTGAGCTAAGACTGGTAACAGCACACAGCAAAACAGATAAAGCACAAAGTACCCTTATGCCTGATTCCACTGGTATGATAAACAACGTACAAATATTTACTCTTACTTCAATTTCTCCTCATTTCCGTGTCTGTTTTTGCTCCCAGTCTCTCTCCCAGAGAGTATTTTTGAAGGTAAAAACCCACAGGGCAGGTCCCAGCCAGCCCAGGAAGCCGCGGAGGGAGCTCTCAGGTACACTGAATTTTGGGGATTCCGTCCCCCTGTTTGGATGAGGGCTGGAAGCTTTGGAGATCTGCAGCATTCACGAGATAAAAAGCCAAACCATAAAACCCACACCATAAATAAGCACGAACGATTCTGTGTTAACCACTGTGTGTCACTTCTTTTCCTTAGCTGTATGCCTTTGTCCTTCTCCTCATTAATGACTTTACTGTTCATCCAATTATGGGCTGAATTCCCTTAAATAGTTACCATGGCACATGGCATGGATGGGCATAGCCTCGGGGCAGCGGCTGTGCCACTGGTTTGGTGGCGTTTAACCTTTCTTGGGTCTGTCTGCCTCAAGCAGAGAGGCCCAGTATGTCTGGAGATGGGCCCTTTCAGCCCGAGATGTCACGATGGGTCACCTCACCTAGTTTTAGGTGTCTGTCGGAGACTTTTCCGCTCAGCCAGACACCCCTCATTCCCTTTAGAGCTGGTGAAGAAAAACAGGAGGTTTTGTGGGATCATTCATCTGGCCTGCTTGAAATTTATTACTCCCTAGAAGTGTCTGCTCCTCTCTACGGATTATAAAGGGCTGGCAGGTGGTTTACTCAGATATAGACAACTACACTCTAAATCTCTGTATTTGGTCAGATTAATCCCCGTAATTTCAATAAGGCCTGAGAGCATCTCTCAGCAGCGTTAACTAGCAGGACTGCGTTCCCCACAGGCGGGCTGGGGGGGTCCATGGCTGTTGACCAACACGCAATGGCATCCCTCTCTCAATAAATCAGCACTGCAGAAAAGTGTTGTATTGATTAAAACTATCAGAGCAGTTTAGATGAGCAGAAGGATCTGGAACAGCCGTAGCAGAGTGATGTGACAATTTTATCCCAGGTATCAGGTTTAGGATCTTTCAGGAGATACGTGGTGCGGCAGTGATGTCATGTAGTTAAGTGCTCCGCCATGTGTAGATGATATGGGAAGTATTAGGCTGTTGGACTGAACATTATCTTAAAAAAGCTCTCCCCTCTCTCCTCCAGGGCCCGTGCAGGCGGAGGGAGTACACTGGCTTTGGGGGATACTAGCCTTTGGGTTGATTTAGTTGTCCCCTTAGCCAATTTAAGACAATACTGACAGGAAGACGGTGTTTCTCTTGCATTGGAACCAGCCAACAAAAATAATTGCTGGAACATGGTGACAATTTGCTGTGAAATAGACACTTATGTGAATGATCATTTCACTTATTCCTGTTATAAATGGGATAATGTTTATTAATTCTGATTTGTCATTAAAGGGCTCCACAGAGCATGTATTTTTCCATTGTCAGTCCTACACTGTCTGCAAAAAACGGTCTTTATCTGTGAAGTGTCTCTATTAAATAACAGTATTATGAATACTCTTGATCCATGCCTAGGTGGGAGGATCCATACCACTGTGCATACAGCTTTTCTGCCTCATTACCAGCTCTTCTTGTTTAGCTAACTTGTTTTCCTGATCAGATGATAAGTGCTAATCCCTTCTCTGTTCTGTGACATGATGCTGTGTTGGATGGCAGCGAAGCCGAATGGAGGGTTTTTCTCCTTAAATACTCTCCTTCAGAATGGGAAGGGTGAGGAGTCTATTAATCCCCTTCGAATCCTTTATGGCTGTGTACTCGCAGGATTTGTGAAATCCTGTCTATTAGATTGGAAACTCCTTTGGCACAGGGATCACGTCTGGTGAACAGGGCACCCTTTGATCCTGCCCCAGCAGAGACGGTGTGGGACAGGAGGGCTTTCCTTTTGGGGCAAGACTTGGACTGCTGGACTGAGCTTAATTGCTGCTCTGTCACAGTAACCTTATGCAAAACAAATCCTTCAGTGTCCAAGCCCCCGGTGTGAAAAACTGGCATTTTAAAGAGCAGGTGATAGGTGAAGACCCTGGTTATAATGCGTTTCTCATCCCTTCAGGACCTGTTTTGAATTCAGTTCATAACAGAGACTTGCTGGGAGATGTATCTGAAGGGAAGACTTGAGGCTTGGTGGCATCACGAAGATCAGATGAGGGAGCATTTTATTTTAGGACTTTAAAAGGCTCACTCAGGACAGAGGAACTTGGAGGAGCTACCATGGGTAATTCATGGGTAACACTTTAGGGCAGAGCCTGACTTTGAACTGTTCCCCTGCCAAAATTCCCCAAGGTGCTGTAACAGGGACCATGACTGCCACAAGATCGGGGGTGAGGATTGCCACTGTTTAACCCCATCCAGCAACTAGCACCAAACAGCCATGTGCTCCCCTCCCGCCACCCCGAGACAGGAAGGAGAATGGAAAAAAAAGTAAAACTTGTGGGTTGAGATAAAGACAGCTTAACAGGACAGCAAATGAAGAGATAATAATAATAATAACAACAATAATAAAAGAATAGACAAAGCAAGCCATGCACAATGCAGTTGCTCACCAGTCAGCGGGCTGATGCCCAGCCTGTCCCCGAGCAGCGATCGCCGCCCCCCAGCCAACTCCCCCCAGTTTATATACTGAGTATGGTATCATATGGTATGGAATATTCTTTGACCAGCTGGGGTCAGCTGTCCTGGCTGTGCTCCCTCCCAGCTTCTTGTGCACCTCCTCGCTGGCAGTGCGTGGGAAGCTGAAAAGTCCTTGACTTAGTGTAAGCACCACTTAGCAACAGCTATCAGTGTGTTATCAACATTATTCTCATCCTAAATCCAAAACGCAGCACTATACCAGCTGCTAGGAAGAAAATGAACTCTATCCCAGCTGAAACCAGGACAGGATACACATAGTTATGCTTCAGGAGGCTTAAGAAGTCTAAAAGAAGATTTGGGGGAATGGATTTGTCCAACCTACCCCTTTCTGTCCCACCATCTGCCTGTGTTGTTTATTCATTGACTGACTCCCCTTTCTTCTGGAAAACCTCAGGCTGGGTAGCTACTTATGTTGCTGGGAGCTGTGACAATGCCAAGAGCACCACCCAGACTCCTGGGCAGTAGATGAGTGACCAGGAGGGTCTGGTAGGTTTTACAATAGGTCTCATGACTCCCTTTTGTCTTCCTGGGTTTTAAAGAGAGCCAGTTATTACCTATTCATGCTTTTGGCATTGCTGCTGTTTCAAGTGTGTTGCCTGCTGCCAAGAGCAGAGTCTTCTTCCTAGGCATCTGGATGACGGGCTCATTTTATCCTCTTAAATGATGTACATTGAAGCAGCACTGTCCTTTGGTCTTGGGAATTGTGCAATCTTGTGTTTTACTGGAGATAGTCCTTTTCAGCTCATGGTTTATCACAAAAGACAAGCTTCTGCCTTTCTGGGGAAGTCAAACTGAATCACAAGAGTCTCTTATAAATTTCAGCCCCTGGAGTATAAAATCACTTTGATATGTACCACAAAAATTGAAAAGAATGGGTAGTAAAAGCTAAAATTTGGAGAAGGTGGTTGTGAGGTATTAGGAACTGGGGCAAATTTTCAAAAGACTGTGCTATTATATTCTAAGAGAAAGGAGAAATTGGGTAGCCACGTCTTATTAAACAAAAAAAAAAAAATAGCCTGATGCTTGAAGGAGAATAAACACTTAAATCTTCCTTCAATGATTCCACTGAAGTGAAAGTTCTAAGATGCATTTGAAAGCGCAAGCTGCTTTCTTTGGTGACCACGTAGAAAAATAGTAGTGTGCATCTCTTGTTCAGTGCCTGCTTGTATGCCATAGGCTGTGGGATCACAAGTCCCAAGTTTTTAATAAGAAACGTTGGTGATGAATATAAGTAGATTTTCTGGATGGGTGGGAACTCAGGGATTATTCAGGGGTTGCTTTATATTCAACTCTATATTTAAGGCACAGACATCTCACAAATACACAAATACAGGCTGGGCAGAGAATGGATTGAGAGCAGCCCTGAGGAGAGGGACCTGGGGGTGTGGGTAGATGAGAAACTCAACATGAACCAGCAATGTGCGCTCACAGCCCAGAAGGCCAACTGTATCCTGGACGGCATCAAAAGCAGCGTGGCCAGCAGGTCAAGGGAGGGGATTCTGCCCCTCTATTTCACTCTTGTGAGACCCTACCTGGAGTACTGTGTCAAGCTCTGGAGCCTCCAACGTAAGAAGGACATGGACCTGTTGGAGAGGGTCCAGAGGAGGCCACAAAGATGATCAGAGGGCTGGAGCACCTCTGCTATGAGGACAGGCTGAGAGAGGTGAGGTTGTTCAGCCTGGGGAAGAGAAGGCTCCAGGGAGACCTTATAGCGGACTTCCAGTATCTGAAAGGGGCCTACAAGAAAGCTGGAGAGGGACTTTTTACAAGGGCATGTAGTGATAGGACGAGGGGTAATGGCTCCCAACTGGAAGAGGGCAAATTGAGATTAGATCTCAGGAAGAAATTCTTTACTGTGAGGGTGGTGAGACACTGGCACAGGTTGCCCAGGGAAGCTGTGGTTGCCCCATCCCTGGAGGTGTTCAAGGCCAGGTTGGATGGGGCTTTGAGCAACCTGGTCTAGTTGGAGGTGTCCCTGCCCATGGCAGGGGGCTTGGACGTAGATGATCTTTAAGGTCCCTTCTAACCTAAACCATTCTATGATTCTATGACTCTTTCTTCAGGTTCTTTTGTGGTATCACCTGAGTTCGGAGAAAGACATCTGACCTTGTTCACACTGAAGCTTTCTTGGGCAGTAAAAACTGATTCTTTGGGATACGGTTTAAAAGATGTCTGAACAAAATGGGAAATAGAGATAGGAAAATTGATGCAATCCTTCCCTTAGGTTTAATGCTTTCTGGGAATAAATCCATGAAGTCAAAGAAGGGTTCTGTCACCACCAATAGTTATCTATGATTTAAGGTTTCAACAGTGTGTTTGGTGTTATACAGACTTAAGTGGAAAATGACTCCCAATTTATTGAGGCTTCTACCATGATGTCTTTATTTAGAGGCAGATTCTGTCATTGCAATCAAAAATTATGGAGTGCTTTAATCTGCTAAGAGGTATGGTGAGATACCAGTGGGATTGTGTGAACATTGATCTTTTTGCAAGCTGTGTTACTAAATCAGCAGAGCTAGCAAAGGCTGTAGTCATTTCTGAATCACGAAATCCAGGGTGTGGTATTTAAAAAAATAATAATTGTCTGCATTGGCTTCCACTGATGTGATGAATTCAGTAGGAACACTTGAAGTATTAAAAACACATAACTTTTTAAATACATAACTTTTAAGATGCTTTCAGTAATTGTCAAAATCTGTGTGTTTAAAATCATGACCGACCTTTTTTACAATTTGTATGTGACAAGCTACGAAAAAATAATGTATTCAGACTGCTCTCTGCAGCAAAAGCAGGTGAGCTAGAACATTTCTGGCAATATCCTTTCCAGGCAATTGCATCAGGAAATGCTTGAAATTACAAACTGGAAGCCACTGACGTCTGCTTGCCAGGCAGCAATCTGAATTAAATGGGTATCTGCAAATACCGGTACATTCCCCAGTATCTGAGTACCGATACTGGGACCAGCACAGAGTCTGGTGTATCTGTCTGCAGGCGAGAGGGGTGTTAAGCAGTGCCCGTCTGTTGTCCCAGCAGCAGGGATAGCCCTTCGTGACCATCCTTCTCGTCTGCATTTTTGGTAGCCGTGAGGCTACTTTGGTCCCTGGGAGGGGTAGAGTTGATCCCAAGTTCTGCCCACATCCTGCCCATCCCTGCCTGTTTACTTGCAGGGCTGTAGCTTGCAAGAAAGACATTCCTCTGCTGCAGGACAGAGCTGAGAAATAAGGTAGGTCCTAACATGGCTGAGAGCCACGTGGTGGGAAAAATACTTTTCCCTCCTCTCCTTCTTTTCCTAAGATAAGAAATGGGGTAATATAATCCAGTCCTAGATGAAATCTTTGCATTTCCCCTAGAAATGTTCCCTTTGCTGGAAGATTCACACGATGCGAAGGCAATGCTCCTATTTATAGCTTGTGGTTGAAGAGAAGTCTCTCATTAAGTAGAACAGAAATCTTAGAGTAACTGCTGAATGGATTTAAATGCTTTGCTTACATATTTATTTTAAGAGCTTGTCCTTTGCAGAAAGGTGGGTTGGCCGCAGCATCAGGGGCTGTGCGGCTTTATTCATACTTTGCACTTGTGTAATTCCACTGGGGCTTGTTTTTTTTGTTGTTGTTGTTGGTTCTGTTTTTGGCTTTTCTTTTTGATTTACACTAATACATAGAGTTACAGCTGCACATCAGGATGGAGCCAGGCTGTGAGATACCAGAGATTTGCTGCTACAAAGGAATAATTGATTCCTGCTATTTGGAATCTGATGAAACTGAAATGTGTTAAGGTTGAATACTTAGCCTGCACTCGCGTGATCTTTCCAATAAGTCATGTTCCTTTGAAGTTATTTCATTGTCCTGACTTTCCTGTTCTTGAATTGCTGCCAGTGAAACTGAGTCCTCCTGGTGTAATTCATAGGCAGGAGTCATAAAGCTGACACTCTTGTACATTGGTATGTGGGGAAGAAATCTTTTTGCCTCTAGGATGTTATTAGGAACAAGATGACAACTTGTGAATATTTTCCAGGTATCATAATGCTTTAATATATTGGAATGTTGAATAACATTGGTGATAACATCACAGTAACGTGTGACAGCAGAATTAGCATTTCTATTGCACTGAATTGCGGCTATCCTTGTTCTAGCTTCAGGTGGACATCGGAAGTCTTAATGCCGAAACCTGTATTCTAGCTTTTAACATTGTTTTTTGTCCTTTAATGCTTTCAGCCTTTCAGGGAAACCTACAAACTATGCAAAACCAGGGAAAACACTGGTCTCATGGCTATTCAGTGGCATTTCTGTGGATATAACTGAATGCTTTAGAAAAGTAATGGACTAGCTTTTATAAAAAGCATCCGAGAGCACAGCCTTTAGAAGAAATTTAATAGTATGCTATGAAGGATATTTATGTGGGTTTTGTTTGGTTTCTTATGGTGAAATTTTCATAATTAGTGAAATCACGGGCAAGTTAGACAAACTCCTACATGTGTCTAAATGAATCAATACATCAAACTAAAGCGGTCCATTGTCAGTGAGAAGAGACTTGGGGGTGTGAGAGCAGATATGCTTTGCAATTTGCTCTGACAAACTTTTTTCCATAGACGTCAGAAATGGAAGGTCTGCATCAAGTTGAAGACCTGCATTATGCTTTCAATCTTTTCTCTGTTTCATAGAGCTCAGAGGGAAGTAAAATTCTGTCTTCTCAAAGGGGAGACCAAATGTGAAGTGCTAGTGTACTTTTCCCTCAGACTTGAGAGTCAAAGCTATTGTTCATGCAGATAAAATCATCTAGGTTGGAAGGGACCTTTAAGATCATTGAGTTCAACCACCAGCCTAACACTGCCAAAACCACCACTAAACCATGTCCCTCAGCACCACGTCTACCCGTTTTTTAAATACCTCCAGGGATGGTGATTCCACCACTGCCCTGGGCAGCCTGTTCCAGTGTTTGATAACACTTTTGGGGAAGAAATTTTTCCTAAGATCCAATCTAAACTTCCCCTGGTGCAACTTGAGGCCATTTCTTCTTGTCCTATCACTTGCTACTTGGGAGAAGAGATCGACCTCCGCCTCACTACAACCTCCTCTCAGTTAGTTGTAAAGAGTGGTAAGGTCTCCCCTCAGCTACCTTTTCTCTCTGGTGTTCCTTCTTGGAGAAGAGTTAAGCCCACAGAAGTCTTCTGCTCAGGTGGCTGATTCAAACACAGGAAACCAGCAGTACTCTCATCTGGTCTCACATAACTATTTCAAGGGGGTGAAAAAATCTCTTTCAAGAGACAGATGTCAAACATGACTATTGTACTGTTTGATGCCAATCATATAGAGAAGACTGTGCCATGAAAAGGCATAATTTATGTAACACAAACTATGTGTTCTGGCTCTCCAAAACTTTCATATCCCGAGTAGTGTTGAAGTTGTGTTGCTTTACAGCACTTGCTAGTAAGTAAATGTAGCAAGACCAGAATTCTGATATAGCAATATTTCTCCAGATCTAACAACTTAGGATTCTTAAAGATTATTTCTTTTCCCATCCCCTTGATAGTGTTTTGGGACTTACACCAGTTACTGCTTTAAGTGTAATTCTCCTCGGATGTCCGATTTGCCTGAGAGATGTAAGTGTTTGTGCCGGCATGGCATTTCACTGGAAATGAAAGCCACAGTTCAGCAGTTTAGATTTAAGCCTGCTGAATTTTGGAGAAAAAAATTCCTCCCCTGAATTTGGGAGTCACCCCAGCAACTCACATGCCATGCATGCCAAGTGGAAGTGGAAGGGTGGAAGCTGAATGGAGAGCCGGATTGCATCGGAAGGCCTGAAAGTTAGATAAATAAATAATGGCTGAAAAATGTACTTCCTTAAGTAGCTTTAAAAAATGTTTTCTAGTAAAAATACACTGAATGTGGTTGCTATAGCTACCAGCAAGGTTTTGTGGAGAACTTCTTAAGGCACTTACTGTTTAGTTGTACACAAATGCATAGTTTTTCTTAGTCTGAGGATTCAGCATCACCTTGTGTTTCGAGTCTCTCCTAAAGAATTTAAGCTGCCACTGGTAAGCAGCAGCGGTGTTTAGAGCTTCTGGAGAGAGTAGAAAAAGGCGAGGTGCTATGTTGATCTTGAGAATTGTTGGTTTTTTTTTCTCTTTATTGCACAAGTAAAACTTTGTTAATGTAGCTGAGCTAGTGTTTTATTTAATTTTTTATTTGTTTGTCTACTTGGGGTTTCTTTTAGGCTGAGGAATAGCTAATAGCATTGTGGGATTTCATGTGTACCCTAGTAGGGAAAAAATCCAAATCCTTTCATTGTTAACCACCAGCCTAGCAACTCGTTCTGGGCCTTAGAATCCAGGGAAAAGTTTCAGATTGAAACATGACACTGCAAACAGAAGATGAATGCATTCATTCTAGAGATCAAGTACATCAGGTGATGGTAACCGAGCACTTGAACAATTTCCTAGTTCTGGTGCGGGAATATTCTGTCTCAGAAATCAAGACTGATGGTGCTCTAGTGCGGGGAAAGTACTGCAAATTTTGTACAAGATATAGATGAGATACTGGTATTATGAAGAATAATTTTGGACTTATGTTGGTCAGGAGGTCAAACCATACATAATCATCCCTTTCATCTGTAATAATCATAAATAAGAATTGTTCCCTGAATACATCAACATGAATATGAAAAGCTTTCATACGTTAAATAAGGTCTTATATGTAACCGTGGAAAACAAGTTATAACACCAGTTTTTATCTAACAAAGAATCGGCTGTCAGTCTTGCTAACAGACAAAACAGCAAAACAAGCACAATCCCATCATCTTTTTTTCTTTTTAATTGGCAACAAATAGATTAAAACAGTTACTTTTCAGAGAAAAACTGTGTGTGAAATATTTGCTTATCCGTATATGAGGTAAATTCCTGTGCATCTCTGCCTGTCAAGGTGGTGTATTAGTACTTTGGCGTTTTCCTTGGCACCAAAAGGAAAGCAAAGAAAAGTACCCACTTGCTGCTGAGTGGGGTAGGAAATCTCGTGACAAAAAAGATGTAGAAAAGGCCAAGGTGCGCAATGCCATTTTGTAACGTTTATTTTTTTAGTGAGGTCTGTCTACAGACCTCCAGGTTCCTGAGCCTACTTGCAGAGTCAGTGATGGCAATGTATTACCCCCTGGTATTTAGACAGTTGAACATCAGGGCTGACTTCATCCAATGCAGTTTATGGATGCAGAAAACTCAGACTGAAGTTCAGCTCTTTAGGTGGTCCAGGATTCCGTGAATGCCCCATAGTTTTAGTTCCTATATCCATTATAATTTGCCCAGTAACTGGACTAAATCCTACACGTAATGTTCTTAAGCTCTCTTTGTGTAAACTAGTGTGAAAGTTCACAAAGACATTGCTTTTCCTAGCTCCTTTTTGGTCCTTCTACCCAAACTTGCTTTTCTAAGACAATTTCATCATTCAGGAAGGGTATCTGTTTAGAAATCTAGATGTGTTGCTTCTGTTCCCCATTAGACAAAGACTTTATACTCAAGTGTTTTCACCCTCTGCCTCTGAACTTGCTAAAGTTTCTTATTATTACCATTACCATCTGTTAGCTTTTTCTGCTTTTGACTGACTTTCTTCTGTCACCTTGACCAGGTAGACAACTGCTGAAATATCAGTATCTGTTGAAATATCAATATCTAAATCTTAGCTGTTTGTCTAGGGTCCTT
The DNA here is from genome assembly GCA_013397275.1 of Burhinus bistriatus. Classification (NCBI taxonomy): domain Eukaryota; kingdom Metazoa; phylum Chordata; class Aves; order Charadriiformes; family Burhinidae; genus Burhinus; species Burhinus bistriatus. Next base: position 160,588 of record VYXH01010786.1, read on the forward strand.
TAATTGCTTCTGGGGAAAATAAGTGCTTCTTGTGAGTAGTTCATTCATTTTACTCATCCTCCTTAGAAAGAAATAAAATCAATCTGGCTATGAAATTTTTTTTTCCTTTTTTTTTTTTTCCCCTCCATGAATTGGAAAGGAGACCCATCCTGAGAAGCTCAAGTATAAAACCACATACAATGTTAGTTAGACACCTACAATCTAAATGTGATAAATCCCACCCAAAGCTCCTCAACATCTTAGGAAATAGCCTAGTGTGAGACAGTATCTTAAATTCATCTTTAAAGTCCAGAAAGGCACAGATGTAATTTGATTTAAGTTCTAGCACTGCTGTCTAAGAGGGTCTCTTTTCCATTTCTACATTTTTTCCATGTCTTTTCTCCTCCAATTAAGTTTTCGATTTTACATTTGCTATTATTTTCCTGGTAACTCCTGCATGTCTTCATCCTAGCTCTATCATTTTCAGTTGTCTCTGTTTTCAGGGAAGTATTTCTTTCCTGATGTCATTACACAGCCCTTGGCCACCTACCTCAACAGAGCACATCGATACCGATATAGTATCATAAAAGACCTATACCCAAAGATCAATACCCTCTTCCTGAGATAACAATTCAGTCTGCCAGGTTGTCACCAGTTTTGCAAGTAATGGGAACTTTGAAAATTTTTGAGTCCTTATCCATTTGAAAATATCCTTCCTCCAACTATCAAATAAAATCTGTGATATTAGCTATTGCCCACTCAATAGCTACCCGATTCAGGATATTACATATGAAGAGGTAAGGAAAGGGAATCAAGTAGGTTTAAAGTTTCAGGTCGTTTTGACACATCTTGGTGTCACACTTCTTCCTACAGCTAATTATGAAAATTTGAGACATGAAAAAAATTAAAATGTTAGGAAGACCCGAGTTTGATGTTGTTCCGTGTTTTATCCATGTGATTCCTTATACTCTGTTATTTCTTTCTTGGCTCTCTCCCTTCTGTTTTCTCTTTCCTGCAAGAGTGACCACTGGTGTTTCTGCGACGTGTGGGAAGAATTAAAAGGAAGGAAGCACAGTGGAGGGGATGGGACGGGGTGTGAGTTGACATGGTTCAAAACCCTTCCAGCCAATATCAGGATTATTGACCTGACACTGTCCCACCCCTTGCCTTAAGCACAGACAGGTTGTGCAGGGGTAGCTGGTAGACACATTTCTTATCATCTACTAAGTGACAGACCTCCTGCATCTGTCAGCTGCCTGGCGTGAGAGCTGTGTATGGGCTGTAGAGCACAACTTTTGGGTTCTTACCATTTCTATGCGAGTGACAGTGGTGACAGAGCCCTTCCCGGTAGAAAATAGGGGTAGTTTGCATGCTTTCTCTGGCTAGCTTTTTTTCCTGTTTAATTTACATCTTTCAGACCATTATCTGCTATACTACTTTTAAGTGTCTTCTTCATCAGCCTCCTGTTTTCTGTCTTAGTCACAGCCCCGGCAGCAGCAATGCCATGAAAAGCAACAAGGCAGAACTTTGCTGCAGGTGTCCCACTGCCAGGATCACGGCAAGATAACAGAAGGATTCACAGGCAGTGTTTTCCTGTCTGTTTCATTCGGAAATTGAGAGGAGTAAAGCGTATCTTATCTCAGTCTCGGACTTAGGATCTCTGTGACACTGGATAAACTCTGCTTCTGCTTGACTCCTGTGTGTTCCCCTTAGCTGCTAGTCCCGCGTTGATGGTGACCACAGTGCGGGGCAGAGATGGCTGAGACATCAAGGGTATGCTATCCAACTTGTCTTCACTCAAAGCTGGTGCTGCATTAAGGCTGTACTTTTTATTTCTCTTATTTATTTTATTATTAAAGCAGTTTACGTTGATGGTGAAGACATCCACGATGCAGACCTCTATGGTCAGAGATGAGTCCTCCTCTCTCCTCCTAGCCCCAGCTCCTTTCATGGGAGAGAGAAGCATTTGAGGCTAGAGCCAAAAAAGACTTGAGGCACTTGCTTCCAAGAATTTCAGTCTCAAATCCTCCAACAACCTCCCCACTCTGCAGACATCTAAACTAGTTAAGGTGTCTAATCTTAGAATTCTGTTGTTGGGTCTTCCCAGGATTACCTCTGCCTTAAACAATTTGAATTATGCAATTATGAGAAATAAAAGCAGCAATCCTATGCGAGTTCCAGTCCTACTTTTTGTTTCAGGTCAGTTCCCAAAATGCTTGGCTGCCATGCTGCAATGTCAACCCTGGGGCCCTGCTGCGAGAAGGAGGCAGAGAATGGCCTTTTTCTAGAATACCTGGTGGGAAAAGGTTGCTTGCAAGCTGCCTATATCCTTTCAGCTGTCCTTTTTCTTTCTTCTGTTTTAAAAGAGAAGTGGCAATGCTTGTTCTCAGTAGACGAGAGCATGGAGATATTCAGCTTGGGTGGATTTCAGGCAGTGGATACCACACAGGGGACGACGCGTCCTGCAAATGCTGGGTAAAGAGGGAAAGCTTCAGAAAGGGGCAAGGCTGAGGGTGTAACCCTGCTATCTGCACCTCCCCAGGTAACAGCAGGTATCTCTTGTTTTCATGGTCTTTCTTCACAGATCTTTCACTTTTGCTGGTGTGTTGGTGTCCACAGTAGAGTTCTGTGTTTCATTACAAAGGCCAGGACCATGGAAGTTAGACCATGGAAAGGCTTTGCAATACTAAATCTCAATCAAATGTAGTTGTTGTTTCTGAACAAACTTTCCTGACATTGCAGAATCACAGAATCACAGGGGTTGGAAGGGACCTCTGGAGATCATCTAGTCCAACCCCCCTGCCAGAGCAGGGACACCCAGAGCAGGTTGGGCATCAACTTGTTGGAACATGTGGAGGAGAAATTCACCCACATAGTGCAAGCAGGAGGCATTGATGTTCCTGTATTTGGGAATTTTTCTGTCATCTGGACAGTTCAGCAGAAGTGTTGGGGAAGTGGTGAATGAGTGCGTGGTACCTTTCAAATTAGCGTAGCCCTGTGAATAACCCTGAGAGTGACAGACAACTGGTGTAAGTTCATTTCTGGAGCTTGTAGGGATTCTGGTAATCCTTATCCAGGCCATTATCATAAGGCATAGCGCAAGGAATCCAAAGCAATTCTTCCTTGCATTGCCCTCAGTAGGAGTTCTGGGAAATGCATTCACCAGGCTCCCCTTTGTTCGAAAGTATGTTGCCTATTTTCCAAACAGATTTAGTCTGTTACCCCATCCCGATTCCTCGCTCCAGCTCTGCTAGCTGACTATATAAAGCCAGGACATATGGGTCTTTTTACTGACATAATCCTCTACTGTACTAAAAAAGAAAATATTAGGTTTCATTCCAAGAGCTGGAAGAACTTCCATGAGGATATAAAAAGCAGGAAATGGGCCCTGTAAGAGTAGAACGCTCTCATATTGAATAGCCTCGAGGGGCTCGATGTTAAAGGCTTCTTCCTAATAGTTAACGTGGGCTGGAGCAGCTCTGCCTCTGCTTGAGAGGAAATGGGATTTGTGGAACTTTCCCCGTACAGGTTATAGGGCTCAGGCCAAAGGACTGGTGTGCTGTGACCCTGTAATAAATCAACACGCTCCGCACATACAGCAGTAAGGACAGTCTGAGCATGTAGCTCTGGGGACAAATCTCAGGATTTTCCACTCCACAGCAACCTGTTTCTACAGTTTGAACTGCTTGCTTCTCCTGTGGATGCCATTTTGATCTTCGTCTTGCTTACATCACTCCCCGTTAATCTGGACATCCTGCAGCCAGCGGTAGTTGTTAATTTAAATGTATGAATTGGGCTCCTTTTCCCACGGAGACCAGTGAATAATGTTATCTACTAACCTAAATAGCCAGTGTGCCTTGCAGTACATGCAGGTGGTGGACTTTCCAGTTCTAGGCAGGTGTATGCTGCAAACCCTGCTTCAGTGACAGCATGAGAGACACTTTGGAGTTGTGTTAAGCTTAAAAGAAGAAGGCAAGGGAGGACGGACAAAGTTTTCTAACTTAGCCAGGCTGCAATAGAGGCATTGTTTGGATGGGTGAGCTGTGCAGCTGTTATTGAGTCATGTAATCTGGAGTGTGTGTTCCCCCCTAGCAAGTCCATCACCATTCATAAATTATTATGTATCTAATAATTTCATTGTATTAACATCTGCAGGTTTCAAATACATTTGTGCCCCAACGGATGAGCCACTGCAGAGGCATAATATGTACAAACGTGCTGCATAAATGACTTGCAATCTTTGTGATTCAAATTATATATTTGGGGATATTTCAGGGGTAGGAGAGGATAGGTCTCAAATAAGATTATGAGCCTCCTGTTCTGTTCCTAACTCCCAGGTCCATGCTAAAGAGGTTCAGGCTAATGCTTTCCAAAGAAAAATATGTAAAATTGAGGGGGGGAAAATTGATTGAAACAAAATGCAGCACTGGGAGGTTACTTTGCTATAAAGAAAAATGCATCTAGAAGTATCGAACCCATGCTTCAGTTTCAAGTTCAGGGTATTCTTCTTGGTTTTGCCAGCTAGTGATTAAACCTGGAGAAAGCAGCTGTCAGTACGAGCACTACCGATGCTAGCACATGGTTCTTGGGCAAACCCTGCTTTCCAGGCATAGGTTTCCTAAATCAGATAGGCAAAACTTCCCCTTATCGGGTCTTCTAAGCCCTCGGACCACACATACACTCTGAGACACTTCCTGTGAGGCTTTTCCTTGATAATTATTTCAGTCAGGTTGACTCAGATGCTTGCGGGATAGTGTTTTATACAGAGCCAGTGTTTGGGATGTAGAATGTCTTTTGAAATTCAAACTCCTTATTTGCTGAAGTGAGACAGGTTTACCGCTTGGCTGGTCAATAAACACATATCCATATGGTGCAGTATGGATATTCCTTACAGACTGGTTGATGATGCCAAAGCCAAAGAACTGCTGGGTGTAACTTTATCAAACATCACTTGAGAATGTGCTTTTTCTGCACTAGCAAGGGATGTAGCTTGTTTCTAGCTCCTGGTAAGTTATGTTGGGAGACCGAGAGACAGTTGCACTCTGTGGCATACCCTTAAGACTTGCTTTAGCTATTTGGCCAGATCTAAAAGGTTTGGAGCATCACTTTGTAGCATCTTTGGAAGCATTCAAGGCCAGGTTGGATGAGACTTTGAGAAATCTGGTCTAGTAGGAGCTGTCTTTGCCCATGCAGGGGGGTTGGAACTAGATGATCATTAAGGTCCCTTCCAACCTAAACCATTCTGTGATTCTATGATTCTATCTGTTCTCCCAGGCACAGCAGCTGGGGCACTGCCGAACGGAGTGCACCTATGTCTTGTCCCATTAGGGAGCTGGGACGTGGTCACAGAACACGACTGGTCCCACCACGTGAGTGCAGCCTATTCATAGGAGAGGTAACAAAATTAATTTGGAATGGTGGTGTGGATTTGGTAGTACCCTAACCACAGACTGTAGGATTTGGGAGACTTTTTATCACAGGTTAGTTTTGGGTTTTCTTAGCCAATCAGTAGAAAGATTTCTAAGCTTGACATGCAAGAGTATAATTTAAATTTGGAGTTAATTCCTCTGGACAAATCACTGAAAAGTTATACTTGGGGATATTGCATCAAGGTTTTAGCCTGCAGACACTGCGTGGCTGCAGCAGGCAAAAATACATTGCAAAGTCCTCGTCTAGCACTTAGGGTATTTTAGAATTGCAGCAATTTGGCAGGCAACCAGTAAGAGCTTGTTTTAAAGCGTCTGTGGTAGATGCATTTACAAACGGGGTCAATTTGGGGGATGCATGAGCCAAGCATAGGTTAAGGAGTCAGGAGTGGCTGAATTCTAATTCCGACCTTCTCTCAGGTTTTCTTGTGCATGCATGTGCAACACCACAGAGCTGAAAAGAACGTTTCTAAGGCTGCAAAGTGGAGCAAGCAGAAATTAGGAAATGCCCATGCTGAGTTAATCCAGTCCCTCTTAGAGTATGCTTTATGGCCCTCTAAGACTCTTGGTTATGCTCCTCTCTATGATATTTCTCCCCATTCAATTCCTGTCTCATTCAGTCTCCTGGACAGATACCTGTCACTTAGGAAACAGCTATTTATCATTTTTCCCCTCCTAATTGTCCAGTATGGACTTTATTTCTTGCACAATCAAACTTATTTCCAACCGCAGCAATATAAATCATTCATGGACCCTGGTAGTTCCAGCACCAAGTACTTCAGGGCAGTAATAGAGTTCAGCTAAGGCAAACAAATTGATGGGTTTGAATGGTCTACTGATCTTTCCCACCACCCTGTTTCATCTCCTATAAAGCTGACAGATCGTTTTGGCTAGCATTCACGCTAGCCATCTCTCTGCGTCTGATTGGTTTTTTAGGGACTGGGGTAGAAGTTGCTCTTGAGACATGATATTGCAAAAGAAGAGAGGAAACATCTCAGGTCCTGCAGCCTTGCTGGCACCTAGAGCCGACGTTGGAGAGCTGCTCGTTAGCAGGGTGCATGAATGTCCCCGTCCAACACACTGCGGAGCTGCTGAAAGTCTCCTCCTTGATTTCAGCAGACTTTGGATCAGTTGTAGTGGAACAAAGTACCTCAGGAACAACTCTGGTGTTAGCAGAGAATTTTCTGTTCTATTATTCACAGGGGTTTTGAAATAATGCCCGCTGAAATCAATGGCCTTCTTTTCATTAACTGCAGCTGGCTTTGGATCAGGCCTGGGAAGATGCATATCTTCCAGAAATGCCATCAGATGATTTCTTTAAAAAGCATCGAACAAAGATATATGACTGCATGGGCTGATCAGGGGGAAGAAAGTCCCATCTCTCTTTTATATGGTTGGCTTCCTGCTCATATCAGCAATAATTTAGATAATTAAATGGCTTAGTTCAGCAGTTGGAAGAGGCACGATCAACAAGATGACTCTACTAAGATGTCAGATGTATTAGTGTTCTGGGGAGTTTTTTTGTTTTTCTTTTTTTTGTGTGCGTGAAAAGCTGTATAATTGGACACTGCCTTTTTCACCCCAGGCTAACCTCTTCTTCAGAGGAGCATACCAAAGACATTTAAAGTCACATTATGAATGCCAGCATAGTTAGAACATTTATATGGCGTATGGTGATGTTCAGTGGCAGCAGACGAATGGATGAAATTAAGCACAATAATAGTATTAGCCCCTGTTGAATTTAACAGTAAGATGAACAGTTCAGTGGTATAACTTAGTAAAATGTAAGTAAAAGCTCCGATATGTCTACAGTCCATAACTAGACGTGCTTTTTACATCCAGCCTTGAACCAGTGATCCTTGTATTGTCCCTGGAGGGTCTTTGAACTTTTGCTCGCATGAGGTGGAAGCAGTTTTATTAAATCACGCTCCTGAAATGCTCGTCTTACTGTTGACTCCAGTTTTGTTTTGTTTTGTTTTATTAATATTTGTGACTGAATCACTCCTCTGAAGGATGAAAGAGATTGCAGAAAGTGTTTGGGTTGTTTCTATCTCTAACTCACATGGTTTTTGCTGTTGGTGACATCTCTCAAACCAGGAGCAGTCTCTGGAGAGGCTGAGATAGGGAATATCCAGTGCTTGTGTTTAAATTACTTGGCCTAGAAATGCCGTGAAGTTCTCTTCTCTGTCACATTCTTTGTATCCGGCCCTTCTTTTCCCTTTATCTTTTCAAGATGCCTTTCTAAACAGTTTTACTTCTATTCTTTCATACAAGTTTTTCCTCCTTGTCCCCTGAAATACAATGATGTGTCAGCATTATCTGAGAAGCAAAGTTAGAACAAAGTCACTGTATGTCCCTTCAGGATTAGGCTCTGACAGGACAAAGACAGAGAGAGGACAGAAAACACCACCGTCTTATTTGCAACGGATAGAAGTTTCGTTTTCTAAATAGACTGATGTCAGGATATTCTTTGACTTTGGTTCAATCAGGAATAAACCCCATGACAAAGTGCAGCCCAACTATGCAGCTCCGTTCTGGATATATATGTGATTCTTTGGAAAGCAGAGCCCTAGCTCTGTTCACAGCCTCAAGGGATAAAGCTTGAGAAGACAAAGCAGCATCCCTTAAAATGCAGGAGTGCAAGGGAAGCCCAACAGTGAACTAAATACTAAACCACATTTGAGATGAGAAGACTCAGTTCTCCTTCAGCTCTTTTTTTTATTGCTGCTCTTTATGAGCGTACGTTTCCCAAAGAGTGTTTACTTATTGCTCAAGAGTAGAGAGGTCTTACCACGGATGCTCACGGACCTAAAACTCTACCAATCCGCCTGCAAAAGCCATAGGAAGCTGAAGGTTATATAGAGCTTGTGTCTATCTTCTGCATATTGTTTGTTCAGCTGTGAGGCGGTATGAATAGCTTAGTCCTATGCCTGTATGTTAAGTGTAGAGAGCTCACTTTAACATTTACCACCACACTTCTCAGTCTGGATGCCATTCCCACATCATGTTTGCATGTAGCCAGAATTATTCGCCTCTTTTTTTTCCATTAAACTATTAAAAACGGGGCCTCAGACACAAAGTCCGCAGTTTGCTAATAAACTCGGACGTGATAGGATTTGTCATTTCTTTTTGCAATATCACTTCATACATCTAAATGTGTCACCGGGGAATCCCAAAGTGATGTCTGTGAAATAAAAAGAAAAAAGGAGGTATTTTTAAAGGATGTATATTGACTTAGGCCACTTTCAGGGAAATTATTCCCACATGATAGGCTGAACTAAAAATAATAGTAATAAAAAAATCCATGTTAACCTTTTGGAAATAGGGTCAACTAAGCAGAATTTCTTATTCTTGGATCATTCTGAAGCCTTAACTGTCCAAATTTTGGCTCCTTTTTGACCATTCCTCCTGGAAGGGGAAATAAATGTTGTTTCGCTGCTGTAGTCTCAAACTGGGCTCAGTCTCACAGTGACAGACTGAGATGGGAAAGAACCCAGTGTGGAAAACTCATCACAAAAAATGCTTTATCTCCAACATTTCTTCTAATACCCCTGAAGACTTCCTTGCCGTGATATGAGTCCTGTTGATGTGAATGGGGCAATTTTCTCTCACTGATATATCCATACAGAAAGTAGTTGCAAGTTAAGAGACTTGGTTCAATTCTTCATGCTATGAAAATGGATGAAATGATGTCTTTTGGCCTGAATGCAAGAATAATATTGAACCACAAATGTGTATTAAAGCCACCACAGGTTATGATTATAGATTTTAAGCAGATGTTCTGATTTGATTTGTTTTTTTCCCCCCACTATTTTTAGCCTAAATGACTGTTCTGAGACACCTTTCAGCATTCATAATGCAGCAACGAGCTCTCAAAATGTTTTGGCAAAGAGCGGAGAGGAATGGCGCCTTAGAGACGCAGCTTTCAGACCTGGTCGTGTAGGTAGTCCTTCTGCTGGAGCAGAAGTCACGTGTGTACCAAGTGAGCCAGGTCCACCAAGCTCTCCATCACGCCACATCCGCTGCCTGTCAAGCCAGCGTCGGTGACTGACACCAGCTGGTGCTCTGCTCCTTTTATCCTGGCCTCATGTGGGTTAGCAGCTGGCAAAGACTGTTTTTAATAAGGTATTTATAAAGCTTCACAGTCGTGCAAGCCCAGACACAGAGAGAGGACGTTTTGAGCTCTCAGCACTGGAAGTGCAGAATGCCGCTTGGCAGATCTGGTTTCCCATCTCTTGCTGCCGCCACTGACCTGCTCTCCCATCACCAGCGCCAGAAACCAATGTTTCCTAAAAAATACACGGGAGGAAAAAACCTTGGGCCGAAGGCTCCTATAGCTATTTTAAGTAATGCTCGTCCTGATCCCTCTGCAGGCGGCTGCCTGATCGGTATTTCAGTAATGTACTTATTTAAAAGGAAATTCTAACTACTGTAGGGCACGGTGATATTTTCATGCCCTTTTTACCCTGCAGCCTTTTGCAGCTCGCGCGAACCTGAGCACCTCACTGTCTGGTAGGGACACCGTCTGGCTGAGGTGCAAACTACTGCTTGTGCCCTTTGGATTTAGGGATGGTACTAGACTAAGCATGGGGG
>VYXH01010786.1:170710-186070 GCA_013397275.1 Burhinus bistriatus
TTTTTTTTTTTTTTTCTTTTTTAATTCTTTCTTGCATTTATGTTCCACTACTGGCAGATACTTCCAAATTTTGTTTGCAGGGTTTATTAGCTGTATTGTTTTTCTCCTTGTCTGCATATGATATGGCCTTTTGAAAATATAGGAGCCTGTATTTTGTCCTGGGAATAAGGGTTTACAGCTACATCTCAACAACCACATAAGATTTTTCCCCTTTTTATTTCCTCAACCAGCGTGACATGCACTTTATTTCCGAGATACCTGGGTAGAGATAGGCCCAACATTTAACTGATCAAGACTGGTTTTGAACAAATGCTGACACCACCGTGCTTTTTGTCTGTGATCCCCACAGAACCCAATTGCTTTGAAAAGAAATGTCCTAGAATGTATAATCGACCCTGCAGCAATCATCTACCACATACAGTGTCCCTCTCATGCTTCTTTTACCCGGCTATCAACAGCGAGAAGCTGACGTGCATGTTAAAAGACAGAGGAAGCAGCAATTCCCTAAGAAAATGGACAAAGAAATCCGTGCATTAAAGAGGAAAAGATGGATTCAGGAGCTGGGAGAAAGTTTTCCAAAATGATTCCTTAAGCAGTAAAGAGCTACAGAGTGGAAACAGTTTTCCCCTCTGTGTGTGTACATAGTATATAGAACTGCAATGATTTTATGGTCTGTCTAATAAAACATAATGAAACAACAGCAATAAGCAAATAATAATTTTTTAAAAAATAAGTTGATCTAGTGTTACAAAACAGCTAAACTTTTAACAGCCCAGCCACTGTGCCTGGCTTGTTACAGCTGACTTCGGTGGCTTCAGTCAAGGTGAACTCAAACCAATGACCTTAAATTGAAGATCATCCACCCGATCTTTTGCACCCCTTTAAACTAAATAGTTGAAAGATGTGTTTTGAAGCTGCTGAGTTTAGTCCGATAGAGAAGGACCAATAGCAACAAATACGTAGATGAAAAGAGCCAGGTATTTTTAGCTTTTGTCATTTCTGAGACTCCGGAACTGAAAACAGCGATGGGTGAAATGACAAGCGGTTGTGTGAGTTGCAGTGGTTTGTGTCTCGGCTCTGCGTTGTGTATCTCCTAATGACGAATGTGTGGGAGGGCCAGGTCAGGAATGGTTTCCACTCCAGTGCGTTGATTGTGTTGTTGGCAGTGGGCTCAATTAAAGTATAATAATCTGGTAATCTCTTTCCTTTTTTCATTCAGGCTGCTGCACACTGAATAGAGCCAGTGAAAGGCTATAGCTTTTGAAAAGTAGGTGAACTCCTGCCTTTTTGTCTGAGCGGTTTCTGTCTAGTCAAACAAAATGACGGGCAAAAGAGACAACTCCCCAAAGCATTGCTCCCATGACTTGCATCATTACTTCTGTTTGTGTTTCTGTGAGATAACACTTGCTCTTTATTTTAGGCTGCGGATTGGATTCCTAGCAAGCTTCTCACCACGGCAAAAAGACAAACTGATGTGAGAAAGGAGATATGTCCATTACAGGAAGATGCCGTGTGTCCCATCTCCTGGTTCTTCTTACAGTCATGCTCAGCGGGGAGAGAACTGAGGCACAAAGAGCAGGTACGCACTGTCCGGCTTACTGCCTCGTGCTGAGTAGCTGCTGGGGCTTTTACATGGCTGAGAAGCTGTCGCTGCTAGGAGGAAAAGCAAGAAAAGACATAAAATAGACCTTAGGGATGGAGATAGCTCAGGGATCAAGTTATGATTTATCTAGGGTCTCTGGTTCTGCTGCGGGCTTAGAAAGGTGAGGTTGGCTACCCAGAGGAAGGGGAGCAGCGTGCAGTTTACCCTGGATACCCTTCATCTGCCCTACCCTGGCATGGAGATCACTTCTTCCATTGCCTTCAGTGGGTTTCAGACTAGATCTGGTGAATCTTCTATCTGGCTGGGACTTTCCGAGTGAGCTAAATAAGGCCAGGGCACTGTTCACACCCGCTCCTGGTTCATACCGTCTAGTTGGCATGGCTTTTAGCCCGTGCTGGTGAGCACTCTCTCCCGAATGCCCCTGAATGCTTTAGAGGATGGTGCAGCCGCGGGACTGCTCCTATAGGCAGTCTTGACAAGAACACGTTGTTTTTTTTGGGGGGGAGTGGGAAGAGTTATCTGACTGTGAATGACGCTGTACCTCAGGGACAGAAAACGCTTGTAGACCCACGCAGTTTATTGGTACAAAAGCCCAAAGGTACTGTGAGATGGAGGTTTCCTGTCTCTTTTTCTAGGAAAGATGTTATTCTGTAGCCTTGGGTAATTTATAAGAAAGAAAATGATTTTTTTAGACCTTCTCTCAGTCTAAGGAATAGCTGCTTTACAATTTTGTTATGTGATCTATATAAGGCTTTTTGGGTGAGATTTAAAAAGAATAAGTACTTAGTAACAAAACAAAGAGAAGTCTCATCTTTTTTCTGCCTGTGGATCAGTCACAGGAAGGATATGGTGGTGCCATTTCTATGTTCATTCTGTGATTACTTTAAATAATTTTGGGCTTATGGCTTGTTTGTGAACTATTTTTAATGGCAATATTGCAAAACAGTTGACTCACTGTCTGAGTAGATGAATACAACTCCTGGAATTAAGCTTCCAGAGAGTGTTCCTGTAATTACAAAACTGAAAGTTCACTTTCTATGAATTATGTCCCATATTCCCTTAACGTGAACTGTTACTGCCAGTAAACAATATTATTATAGCATTCTTGGAAAACAATCAATTTTGTCCAGCAGTGAAAGTTAAAAATGTGTTTCAGATGCAGATTAATATTTACTAAAAGCTTTTCTGCAGCATTTCGTCTCACTGCTGTCAGATCTGTAAGCAAAGAATTGCTGACTTTAAGAAAATGATCCTGAAAGACCATCTTTTTCTTCCCCACATACTGCCTGAATAGGCATCACTTTTTAAGCCTTAAAAACACCTTGTTTTAAGGCTCATTGCCCTTGAACACCAACAGGATTCATTCTGTCTGTTCTGTTTGGTTTTTAACTGCAGTCGTCCCACCTGCTGAGAGTCATTAAAATAAGCAACGGGAAGGTCTGTACCTTGTGGGTTTTATACTTAAACCTTTATATTCTCTGGTTAGTCTCAATTAACATTCTTTTAGACAGACTAGATTAATATAATAATGAATTGGGGGGGCAGAGCAGAGCTTTCTTGCTTACCCTTTACTGTTACATATTATGTCCTTTATATTCTGCAAAAATCAAGCAGAGCTACACTTGGCAGTCTAGCGAATATACACAGATGTAATGTAACTTACATTCGATAATATAAAATGATATATTCAGTCATCTCCACATTCTGATTACCTTTGAGAGAGTTACTGTGTGTTTCCAGCCAGACCTTTCTTGCTCTGTGGTTAGAGACAAGTGTTCCCTCACTCACAAAACGCCGTCACAGAACGTGATCCGATGTGGACAGGCTGTTTCTCATGTGATCACATGTGGATGGGTCGTTCCCAATGTGATCCCAATCCCATGTCCATAGGTTGTTCCCATAGACACTGAAGGAAGAGCAGCGCCTGGGTCAGATCTCTGGGATGTACTCTACTATGGAAATTAACAGAGCAACAGACGATGCTCGTTTATTATCGTCACTCATAACACAGGGGTGTATGTTCAACCACACTCACAGCCATCGTGCAATACCATGAGCATTTCCCTACAGCGTTACCATGCCTACCTATAATGCTTCTACTCTTACCTGAGGGCAAGTCCACTTCATACGGCTGGACCTCCCACACTCTCCTTTCCAGTGCAGTGGGCTGTTCTGGGATTCCCATCCTCTTCAGGGCAGGTGCACAGCCTCAGGTTGATCAAAAGCAGCAGAGCTAATTTATGAACCGTAAGGTCAAATTTGGGTGTGGGAGAAGACTTTGTGACCTTCCTGTAGGCTCAAATGCTGGAACTCGGTGAGGAAATATGGCAACAGCATCATTCTCCCCGCTTTGGATAACATGATTCATACTTCTGTTTACTGAGCTGGCTGTCAAGCAAGTGCTTGACTGGATGAACTGTGTATGATACCTCCATACTCTTTGGTCTGTTCCAGAGGAAAAACATCCTGATTCTCAGCTAACATCTACATTGGGTGTATTTACATCAGTGCTTTAGCTCTGGTCAGGAGTGCAGCAAGGACAGCCTACTTCCTAAGGGATGGGGAGCCAGGAGCTGGGGCATCTCCCTGGGCTGGCAGAACAGGGTCTCACCGGCCACAGCCTGTCCTACCACCTCCAGTCAGGGAGCAGGGAAGGCTGGTGGATGGCAGCTGGGCTTAATGGACAATCCAAATTCCCAGACAAGATCATAGTGATGAAGCGGGTCCAAGATCAAGCCAGGGACATAATCAGGAAGTCAAGGTCTGGATCGGGTCTAAAGACAGCAGCCAGGGTCAGCCATTCTCCAGGCAAGTCCACATAGGTGAGGCAGGTCCAAGGTCTTAGTCACCAATGGACATTTAGTTGTTGGGACCTGGCTGGAACTAGTCTGACGTGAAAACATGCAAACTGTGCAGTGGGAATGTCCCTTTTTAATGCGTGGAGAGTTAACCTGTCCTTAGTGGGCATACCCTGGAGTTACGTGTTCTCACAAATACTCAGATTTTCTGACCAAGGGAGGTAGCTTGGTCAGTCCAGGTCAGAGCCCAGAGAAGGTTATTAACATGGTTGTAGTGGGAACAGCTGGGGGAATCAAAGTCCTGCCATGAAACAGGAATCAACAGAACAGATCTTCTCTCACTGGGTCTATGTAGATGTGGACTACCAGCTCAGATCCTGGTAAAGCAGCAGGGTTTGAAGGCAATTGCCAACAGTTTAGGAGACAAATATAACATCACCAGTTCAGTGGGACACAGAAGAGCCCTGTTAGTCTGAGCGAAATAAAGCAGCACAGGCACTGGTATGGACCAGCTGTCTGTCTTGTATCATGTTATATGTGCTTTGTTCTCCACAAGATTGGTCAAATTAGCTCTGTACCATTGGTTCAAACAAGAAGTTGAGACGATGTGAGACAAGAACTACTGGAGAAACAATGGTTGGTGATTGTGGCCATAGATAAACTGACTTTGTAGAGCAGCTTTCCATTTTAAAACTCATAATTTGTTCGGGACTATGGTATATAATAATGAATTAAATAAATGTGTATATATATATACATTTTGTCCAGTTGGGGCATTACGTTGATAAATCTTTGGCATCTGTGGGACACTGATGAATATACTGCCTCTTGGCTTGCATATATTCAGAAAGAACAAGAAAACATCTCCTGAGAGATCTACTTTCTGGTCAAGCAGATGACAAATATATGACCAGTTTGGCTTCATAGGGCAAGCAAGCTGCAATTAAAATACACTTGCCTTGTGGATTAAGCAGGCCTCAGACTACAAACATCATGGCTGGAGCCAAAAGAGTGGTTGTGGGTATAAGTGAGCTTTTCCCTTACAAAGCAACTGCCCTTTGTTTTCAAGGAAGCCATCCCAGTATTCAGTGAGTCATCCTTTAGTCAACAGCCAATGGCAGAGTGCCTCAAAAATCAAAATAATCTTGTTATAAACTTGCTTCACCAAGATATCATGCTGAGCAAAAGAACTGCTTCTAGCTAAGCATAAATAAATCATAATGTTAATGCAAGAGGGAACATGAAAGCTTCACTACTCACAGTCAGGATTGGCATAGGCAAGGTCAGAGCGGGTATCTGGATCTGCCAAGGTTGTTTTAGAGCATTGCCTGAACAAAGGCACCGCAATGAATTTCGAGAAAAATAACTTCATGTGTATGCAGATGGCGTAGGTGAAAGACTGCGCAGAGGCAGTTAGTAGTGCAGGAAGAGAAGAGGTTTGCATTTCAAAGCGAAGTCTGTGCTGATCTACTGTAGATGTCCTGAAACAGATGAGGTGAATCACAAGGAAGAAAGGCTGAGAATCTGCGCTTTCTCTGCAGGATAGCGAGAGGGTTTGCTGCCTCTCCCAAATTGCTCACTAGAGAGCTACTCCTAGGGAATATTTAGTATGTCTGATACTCGTCTTTCAGCTTCCCTTAGCGATATTTTCTGCCACTCTTGCAGGTTGCAAGAATGTTCACTATGACCTTGTCTTCATCTTGGATGCATCCTCCAGCGTCGGAAAAGAAGATTTTGAGAAAGTTCGGCAGTGGGTGTCTAATTTAGTGGAAACTTTTGAGATCGGCCCAGACAAAACGCGTGTAGGTGTGGTGCGATACAGTGATCATCCAACCACAGAGTTTGACCTGGGAAAATACAAAACCCGTGAGGAAATCAAAGAGGCTGCACAAAAAATTAAGTATTATGGGGGTAATACGAACACTGGAGATGCTCTCAGGTATATCAATACCTACAGTTTTTCCAAAGAAGCTGGTGGGAGACTTAGTGATCGAACTGTTAAAAAAGTGGCTATCCTGCTGACTGATGGAAGGAGCCAGGATTATGTCTTGGATGCAGCCACTGCAGCCCATCAGGCTGGGATTAGGATCTTTGCTGTGGGTGTCGGCGAAGCCTTAAAAGAGGAACTCGATGAGATTGCTTCAGAACCCAAGTCTGCTCATGTGTTTCATGTCTCTGATTACAACGCCATCGATAAAATTCGAGGGAAGTTGAGAAGGCGTCTCTGTGAAAGTAAGTAAAGCTCCCAGTTCTTCTACACAATTAGAATTATAATAGGTTCAGCTAGCATATAGGTATGAAAAGCTGTGACTACTTTCTTTCATGGTTATAATTCTAAGCTGATAATTCTTTATTTTTGTGTCTTCCACTCTGCTCCATTCTGTAAGAAGTCATTTTACTACC
Organism: Burhinus bistriatus; assembly: GCA_013397275.1. Lineage (NCBI taxonomy): Eukaryota > Metazoa > Chordata > Aves > Charadriiformes > Burhinidae > Burhinus > Burhinus bistriatus. The sequence continues at coordinate 177,515 of VYXH01010786.1, forward strand.
TGGAGCATGATGAAGTGGTCACTTCTGGGTTCTTCTGCCAAAGTTGACATTAACTATAGGTTTGCTTCTAATGGTCAACTAGAGACCCAAAGGTGAATTCCCTTTTGATTCTGGTATAGTTCAGTTATTTTATAATATTTTGGACTACTGAATGTGAAGGGTGACATCTTACTTATATCCAGAATTTGGTTTATTTCCCCTTATTTTCTGGCATTAGAGTGTGTAAAGAGCAAAAAGGATTCTTGTGGTTTTCTGCCTTTCAGCATCCCAACTCTACTGACAACTGGTGTTCACTAGTGCTCGGGCTGTCAACCACATAAACTTGGTGATGTTTTGAATGACTTTTAACAGAGAACAGTGTGTGAAATCCACACTGAATAAATGAACTTTAAATTTCCAGCACCCCAGTGAAGAGGACTGTAATGGCATTATGGCTGGTATCTCCCAGCTCTTTAATGGGAACAGCAATCTCATATCCCTTTCTCCCCCCACCACTGACAAATCACTCTCTTGCTCTTGGTGACTGCATAAGTTACCTGGTTTTGCTGTTTTTTGCAGTGTGTGTTGTGGTTACTGTGAGTTCTTTGGGTCAAAATCATGAGACACTGCTCTGGTGCCTAGGTCTGAACTTGAAAGACAACAGATGACTCCCTGTGTGATGCTGTAACAGGTTGCAGTGTTAAAATGACCAGGTCTGCAGGCCAGGAACTTGTGTTACTGTCAGGTGGAATGGAATGGAATGGAATGGAACAGAAGAGAATAGAATAGTATAGAATAGAATAGAATAGAATAGAATAGAATAGAATAGAATAGAATAGAATAGAATAGAATAGAATAGAATGTTTCTGTTGAAAGGGGCCTACAGTGATCATCTAGTCCAACTGCCTGACCACTTCAGGGCTGACCAAAAATTAAAGCATTTTAAAAGCATTGTCCAAATGGCTCTTAAACACTGATGTGAGGCATCGGCCACCTCTCCAGGAAGCCTGTTCCAGTGTTTGACCGCCTTCTCAGTAAAGAAATGCTTCCTAATGTCCAGTCTAAACCTCCCCTGGTGCAGCTTTAGATCATTCCTGTATGTCCTGTCACTGGATACCGGGGAGAAGAGATCAGGTGATGAAGTTGCCTGAAAAAAAACCCAGGACTTGTAGATGATGTTGTGAAGCTCTTTTATTGCTCTCTGTGACCTCCATTTGCAAGAAAAAAGTGCTAACATAATGTTCTGGGCTTATGTATATTTCTTAAAGAGTGACTAGCACAAGCAAGCATAAACCAGTTGACATTACCCAACAATATCTAGCTGTGGCTGCTTTTATTTGAAGCCTGAATAAAAGCGGATAGTGTAACCCCAATACAAGTGAAAGTCGTGGTGGGTATTGACTGTAAACTATGCAGACTGAAGAAGCTGTGTCTTTTTGCCCAAAAATCTCATGTAATCCTACGCACAACTGGGGTAGAGTAAAGGGTAAACCCTTCTGGTGGGCACACTCAACCAACTCAAACAACTTCCTACTGCAGCTGCTGAACTCCTGAGATGTGATTTTCCTTTGCAATTCTATTACGTTCCTTTCCTAACGCAAGTGTTTTCAGTACTTTGTACCTGGGTCTGTGTTTGTCACCTTCTCAAAAAATCATTTACCCATCTGTCAGAGTACAATGCGATTTGTCTGCAGCTTTCTGAGCCCACACGGTGTCCACAGGTGTGCATACCACCCCCATTAGATCACAGAGGATTACTGGGAGCATCCTTCATCTTGAGTGTGATAGCAGTGACTCTCCAAGGTGTTTGCTTCCACCTGTGCTAGTGGGTTCAGTAGGGAGAAATAAAGCCTCTAAAAGAGTAAGTGAAAGGGAAGGGTTTAGTTTTCTTAGATACAGGGAACTTTTAAGGGGAAAACAGGCTCCTAAATGGATTGGTTTCCGTGTTCGAACAAGGGGAATCAGACTTCCATCAATGAACCTTAATAAGGAAGGGAGCAGAGAGGAGGGAATTAGCTGAACAAACATCGAGCAGATAATGTGCACATATTGAGGATCACTCAGGCGGAATAATGAGATGTAAGGAAGTTAACAGTGACAAGGGGAATTGAGTAATTAGGTGCACGGGAGACAGTGAATGCAGGTGGATTTGAAGAAGATGGTGCAGGAAAGAACGAGAGGTTATCACCTAAGGCAGCAAACACAGCTGAAATGGACTGATTTCCATGGCAACAACAGTTATAAAAGATAGGTCTGCCATAGGTGATCCTGGGCAGTGTTCTTTAGATCCAAGGACTCCATTGAGATGCAGTAACATCACTAGATCCTTCAGTCCAGCCTTGATGAGGGACACCTTCTTCTCAGGGTCTGGCCTCGGTCCTTGCTGCAGTTGGAACCTGGTTTTCTCCTGTTTTCACTAGATATCAAAAAGTTTATTCTCTTCCTCTGTACATCAGTCTTTTCTGCTTGGAAGGTTGTTACATATTTTCCCTAAGTCTTTTCGTGTTAGATTTAAAGCAGAGAAACTGCTCTTTGTCAGTCTTCTCATACTTATTTAATTTATTGGTTTGCATGCAAAATGTTTTTAACGGGCATGATGTTTAGGTCAGATCTGAACAAACAAGAAATTCTTGCTGTCGCTGAAGCTGACTGTTAAAACACAGGATGAGACCGCCAGAGCACCGTCAGCAGAAGTATTAACGTAGAGATCAGGGAACTCCTTTGTTATCTGAATATGTGATGATGGAACTGTTTTGGAAGGCAGGAAAGGGTTGGCAGAGAATAGGACCACGTGTTTTCTAGCACATGTGCCACTTTTAATTTTCATGTTAACACAGTAGGAACAGGAAAGGAGTTCACCATGAGGATTTTGCCTTACACATATTTAGAAGGTAAAACTTTTAATAGCTGTTGTAGTTTACTTTCTGTAATTTTAATATGACAGCACAGCATAAAATGGGAACATACAAACCACCGAGTGGGTGGAGGACGTGATGAGGGCACATGCCAAACTGCTGTTTAGCTCGTGCACATTCTAAGACAAAAACATGCATTGCCACAGCCAAGGCAGTGTTTTAATAGCCACAATCCTTTGTGAGCTCCTGGGAGACACGTAGATCAAAGAGCGGAAACAGTAGAAAGTTTTTTTGTTGTACTGACCAATGATGAGTTTCCAGTCCTTGTACTGCTGTACTGCCGAAATGTGAAGAGTCGTGCAGTGTTTCAAATACTGAATTTTATGCCGGCAGCTGTTCAGAGTCACTTGTCTCTGGTCTCACCAGTCTGTCCTAGACTCAGTCATTCCATCTTGCTATATTTGACTGAATTTATTGCTAAGAACATGTCATTAAGTGCATTAATAGCTTTTTAGTTCTCATTGTGGAAGTAAGCAGAGCAGAATGAAAAAATAACGTCTGCTCAGTGGGACATTGTGGCAGTAGGAGATATTTTTGCCAAACATCTCCATTACATTCTGAACTATAGTTAGCAGGCAAAAATGGGTGATGCTTTCCCAGGAAAGCAGGAGAGATGCATTCTGCTAAAAATTCCAGAGATGCTACATCCTTCCTAAATAGGGTTCCTGCTTATATGTTGTAGAGATAACAACAAGCAGCTATGGAATACTTAAAAATCTGTTAGCATCTGCTTCTGGTAGGTAAATAGTAGGTTTATGCTTGTCAAAGAGAGCCAATTTCTTCATTTTCAACCAAGATTTAATTTAAAGCTGGATTTGATAAATTAGTACATATACAAATTTGTCAGCCTGGCTTGGATCTGGTAGGACTGGGGGTTAACACTGTCATCTGACATTTAAGCCTCAATGGGGGAAGACATTGCAATGGTGACCTAAAACACCCGTAACTGCTCAGAGGTAATTGTTTCTTAAAAACATCGATTGCATTGCTTTGGATGCTGTAAAATTTGAGTTTATTCTGTTATCATTAAACCAAGCAGATGATAAGATACAGTTTGCAAAGCTGAGCAAAAACATTCTCCAAAACCATTCTCACTCTTTACTAGCTCCATAAAGCAGAAGCCTGTGACTTGGCACCCTCGGAGTACACGGCATGTATGTGCTATTACTAAGCCTCTGCTCTACTGCAAGTCAGATTTCACAGCTTGAAAATAAATTTGGCTTTAGAGGTACAGTCTCTGCTAAGATTTGGGGTTTTTTTTCTACAGCTTGTAATAGGAGAAACACAAGCAGATGTTCTCTAAGGAGTATTGTGCTTAGCACTGGTCTATGTCCAGTTGTGACTTTCATGTATAATGCAGCCCTTTCTGCAACCAGATTTTAGTTGTCTGTGAGCTTGATAAGCTCCTTGCCATGATGAGTTCCTCTGCAAATGTCTGGAAGACCCAAGCACTATGTCATATGAATCTCAAATGCTTTGCAAATGCAAGGAGATGAAGCTGAAATGTTTCAATGGCTGGTTAGTACCAATGGTTTGTCATTGACTTCAGTTGACGTAGTGAGGCCTGTGATAAAATATCAAAAGCAGTCACATGTTTGGATGATTCAGAACATTTATTTTTCTATTTGTGCATGTCTTTTTTGAACTTGTGTTGTGTACGCAGTGCGTAAAATATAAGTCTTATGCTACCACTGTCCTGTTTCTGATGCACAAGGGCTTCCAGCTTTCAAGGCAACACCTTGAACACAATTCAAAGTAGTCTAAAGGCTTCAGAAATGTATTTTTTTGAAGTCAGCTTTCCTCAGGTTCATAGCATGTTTGCAGAAGAACAGCAAGCTGTTTCTTCTTGGCCTTCAGTGTTAAAAATAGCTCATGCACGGAGACCATGACAAAGGGTAGGCATCTGAATTGCCATATCTTGACTGACAGTTCCTAAAAGACTTATCAATATAGTCAAATCTCACACGCGTACTGAAATATCTGAATACATCAGCACCTGAGCGTATTTGCTTAACTGTTGACCCCCATTTTATACTCCCTGTTGAGCTCTGAGTTTTCACTGTAAAAACATGCATTTTTAGATCGCTTTGCATTAGACATCATGGAATGGGAAAGAAGGTGGAACTCAACAATCTGGCAGGAGTGAGAATCTTAAAATATTTTAATGAATTCTGTTGTGGTAGTAGTTTTGATTCTTTCAGTTTGTTGAACAGAATTTGTGGACTTGGGAATTTATAGACTGGTTTTGCTCTCATAGTTGGAGTATGACTTTATTTGGGTTCTTCAAAAGTTCAGCTTAGCAGTAGTTCCAAGTCTTGCTTGGTTTGATTGCAAGAGCTCTTTTTCATTGTTGTGATGGCTTGAGGAGACTTCTTACAAATCTGAACATAGCTTCTTGTCATCTGGCAGGACTTGGTACATGCCACAAGTGCACCTATACATCTACTTGGAAAAGTCTGTGGCACCCACCTCCATGTTGAGTGCAGAGAAGGTTGAGGTGTTTTGGAGTAATAACTGATGTCTAACAGACTGGTTAAAGTCTGATTAGCACAATATGTCCCATGAAGATAATATAACTCTTGTGCTTCTAGCTCATGTATACATCACACCTGCCATGGGCAGCATTCCTAGTGGAATATTCCACATTTAGCTGCTTAAGATTTCGTCCAGGCTAAGAACAGCTACTAACATTTTGATTCACACTTCAAAATCTAGTCAATTCCAGATGGTTTGGGAAGTCTGTTAAAAGCTCAACAGACAACTGTTGCTTTTTTAAAAGCTACAGCTAGGCAGTGACCCACCTGATATCACCTCTGATATCTCCTGTTGCTTCTTGATGCTCTTCCCTGCCAGCTCCAGTGGTGGCTTTCTCAAACTCTGCAACATTTACAACTTCTAGCAATCTCTTATGTCACAGATGACAGGATTGCACATCCTTTCATCACCACATTTGCTGGCTCACTGCAGTTTCCTGCGAAGGCATAAAAGGCTTGTGACAGAATTTCCAACTGATTTATCTTTTGCTTGAAAAAGAAGAAAAAAATTAACTTTTCATGGGTGATATGCTGGGAGGAGATAAAATATTTGATGGGCTTAATGGTGATGACATTACACAACTTTCTTCTGCCATTGAGTGGGTTGAAGGACAGCCTGCTATCTTGGCTCCAGAAACCACAGCAAAGATATTCTTTTTCTCTTACAGCATTTTTTGTTTTCAAATCAAATGCCTGAAAGTCTCAGATGTGATTTTCGACTTGGTCCAGTCATCACCAGCTTTGAGCAAGATGGTTCCAGGGCTGGTGTCTGGCAGGAAGACATCCTTGAGCTCAGGGAATGCAGTGACTGCTGGTTGGTCCTCAGTTCCTCCACGGATCATGTAGAAGTGACTGCAGTTCTGTTCTGCCACTGTGTACTCTCCGTATCATTTAAATTACTTCCTATTTTGCTTGGGACTCTGAAATGAATAGGTTTATTCTGAGATTAGCAACAGTGCTGTTTTATGACCAGTTAAAGCCAGCCCCACTGCTAAAATAGAAAGTCTCGTTCTTACTGACTTCCTTCTCCCATCTGCCAGCACAGGCATTTGTGTGGCCCCACCATGAACTAGAGCAGGAAGCCAATGAATGTTCTTGGTTTCTTTCCCAAATTAGTTTTTACCCCGATTTAGTTCACCGTGCAGCCACACGGACATTTGCTGTCCCAGGGGAGGAACTGGCACAAGGTGCGAACGAATAACTAGGAGTGGGAGGAAGATCTGGACTGTGTCCTTTGGTACAGTGGTAGTTCATATCAGCTTGACGAACATTAGATAAGGACTTCAAAAAGCTGAGGAAAATCCTCCACCATAAATGTGAGCCCGTGCACAAAGTGGATTGCTAGGCAAGTTCTTCCCGTTGAAATTCCACTTCTAGGCTTCAGCGCAGCTTGCTTGCCTTGAATAAACGGCCTGTTTAATAAAAATAACCCACTGCAGATGGATCTCTTCATGATTCTCTTCCATTTTCCTTAAATAAGCTTTTCAGCATGCGTAATTATTGCTGCTTTACTACTGACTTAGCTTCTGGTTGTTCAGTGGTGTAGCTGTAACGACAGAGCTCTCCCTCCTTGGACAGGGGCTGTGTCTGGCCGGGAGCACCTTGCTGGGAGTCGTTGGTAGGTGGGATGGGCAAACTGGCCACCAGCTTCCCTTAGATATAGACTGTCCGTCAGGGCCTCCAGGCAGCGCTTTGATATTTCTGTGATCCTGCACCCAGGTAGCTTCTCTCCCTCAGAACCGATGTTAGCTCCATTATAGTTTTGGAAGTGATGTATCGATTTATTTTTCTTCCCTTGTACAGTGGAAAAAAGCAATGATGTCTTAGACATTGCCTTCAGGTGAGGAGGAAATTCAGCCTGGCAGCAGCTGTGGCCCGATTTGTCCTTTTTGCTGAGGGAGCAAAGGTATGAATCCAAGACTCATCCCAACAACAGAGTTTTAGAAAAAAGCCTGTGGCAGAAAATGGTGTTACTTTTACTCTTCTTTGATACAGCTGAGAAAAGGAGTCTGCTCCAAACCTGCAGCTTTGTACAGACTGCTGGGAACCTTAACAAGGAACCCTGAAGGTAGAAGTATAATGAAATGAGATCAATTAAACCTTTTACACTTGCCTTTCATAACTTTACTTTCTTTCTTTAACAGTTACATACAAATAGGAGCGTCCTAAAACATGGACAATCACTTTACATACAGCAATTAATCTCTGGACTGCCAACAACGTCTTGTTCAAAATCACAGAATCTAGCTGAATGATAACATCTCCCCTAGCTTGTAATAGCTTTTCTTGCATTTCAGACAAGAAATGTCAGTGAACAATCTTTGATGTACAGTAAGACTAATTGTAAAGGCAGAGAGAAGATTAGACTCATGACAAATAAAAGTAAGTCCCAGACATTAGAAAGAAACATTGAGACAATCAGGAAAAGTATGGGCAGGAGAAATTACATCTTACGGAAAAGTAATGTGCCATTTAAAGAACAAAAAGAGGAAAAATACGGTGACTGTGGGAGCCATTTCTAAATAGTGTAGGAATGAAAGAGAAATACCGAAATAGGAACAGGCAAAAAGCCGGAACATATTGTCATGTGCCGAAAGTTATTAGTAGCTTGTTTTTCAACACCGCCTGCAGCCCTCATTGATTTTGCAGGAGCTGTGGGTGCTCAGCACTTTCAAAATCAGGCTGTGGAGCCCAGTGCTTATCCAGCTGCAATCAGAAGAAGGCTTTCTGTCTGCTCCAGTGGAGTCCAAATGACAGGGCAAAAGAGAGGACTCATCATCCTTGGGGCCGAACTGTCTATCTTGGTGTTTGCTTTCTGATGGACTGATAAGGAATGCTCAGTAGAAAGCATAACCTCTGAAGCTGGGCAGATGCTCAGCAGGAGACCAGGGCAAGGCACGCAAAGACCTCTGAGGTTTCAGGTTTAGTTACAGGTTTTTCTATCCAAGAACAACAGAGAGATGAGGAGAAAAACCTTGCCATATGTCCTTCACAAAGCTAAAATGTTTTAAACCTCAGCAGCTCCTGTGCAGTCAGGGCTTTCTTCCTCCTTCATTAACAGCCCCTAAACTGACCTCAGACTGAGAGGACACCACTTAATGTTCTAGGCCTGACTTTTTTTTTTTTTT
>VYXH01010786.1:192116-207956 GCA_013397275.1 Burhinus bistriatus
CCTGGTAGAGTAGGGTGAATGGTTGGACTGGATGATCTTAAAGGTTTTTTCCAACCTAAACGAGTCTATGATTCTGTGATTCTAAGGCTCTGGGGAGACGTTATAGCGGACTTTCAGTATCTGAAAGGGGCCTACAAGAAAGATGGAGAGGGATTTTTTACAAGGGGTAATGGCTTCAAACTGAAAGAGGGGAGATTTAGATTAGATCTGAGTAAGAAATTTTTCACTCTGAGGGTGCTGAGGCACTGGACCAGGTTGCCCAGGGAAGTTGTGGATGCCCCATCCCTGGAAGTGTTCAAGGTCAGGTTGGATGGGGCTTTGAGCAACCTGGTCTAGTGGGAGGTGTCCTTGCCCATGGCAAGGGGGTCAGAAGTAGATGATCTTTAAGGTCCCTTCTAACCTAAACCATTCTGTGATTCTATGAAATGTAGAAATTCTTCTTAGCAGATTGTTCCTCACTCCTGGATATATATGGAGGAATTAGGTATGGAGGATATGTCCCTACATCTTCCTAGTGTGCTCAGCACAGTCCAGCACTCAAGACACGTCCTGGTGTGGCTCTGTAGGTTTCCAGATGGTATTTCTGCTTACCTCTCTTCTACTGCTGATTGGCAGGCGTTACCAGTGTTATGCCAGGACGATGCTATGTTGGTGCAGTTCAGAAGTGGTGCAGGAGCACTTGAGGCTGTAATTGTGCAAGGCTGGCCCTTTCATCTTCTGTTCTTTTCTTTTTTCTTCTCAATAATTGTCTTCACTTCACCACAAAACGTACAGGAGAACAAGCAGCTTTTCAGGAAAAGTGTTTTCTACCCGTAACTCTGTGCTGTGGTGAGACGAGAGGGAGAAAGGCCAAGAAGAGCAGACAAATTTATGCCGATAAGTTCATAATCACAGAGGTTTGTTTGTCTATGGTTTTTCTCCTCCCCACCCATAAGCTTCCAAGTAACCTGCTGTCCCCAGAAAACAATGGGACTAAGGACACCAAGGGCACTCCCCCCCCTTCAGCTGTGACTGATGATCCACTGCCTGTAACTGGATGGTTTCAAACTGAGCAGGAGATGAAGTATTGATCAAGGCACTAAGTAGAAGGTGTTGGCTGGTCATCTGATTGTGGATATGGGTCTTTCCTGGTGGTTAGTGATGGGGGACTCCACATCTCCCATGGACTTAAACATCTGCCACAATCCTACCTTGAAATTAACCTCTTTTGGAGTACAGGCTCTATCCAGTATCCTTTCTTTTCTCCTGCACTCCATGCTTTTTATAGCATTCACTATTTCCTTAATGTATATATATTCTTATATATATATTTAACTGGAAGTGAATCAAGTGATTTTCCTTCAGTAAATGCAAATAAAATCTAGGGAATGGAAACCACAGGGGCAGCTAAACATGCTATTCATGCTGGGTGGATCTGTGCTCCCACGAGGGGAGCGGAGTGTCCTAATTTCAGAATAGTACAGACTGAGTTTTCATTAAATCAGTAGATGTTTAAATGCGTAATTTTGGATGGGAAAGTGGAGAACGTAAACATGTGTCTGGAATGTATTTATAATTGTATAGTCATTTATGTATTTTTTGTTGGGTTTTTGGTGGTGGGTTTGGGGTTTTTTTTTGACATGTTGTGGATGATTTCCCTAGGGTTGCTAGGACCTATGAAAAAGCAGATGAAGTCAGTAAAGACAAACCAGTGGGTGTTTTTCTGCTCTTAGGCTGAGCTTTTCATGTCACTTTCTGTCTGAAATGTCAGGCTGGATGTTAAGTTTGATTCTCCCTACACTTTTGGGTTTGTAGCTGAGGAGGAACTCTGCTAGGGTGATAGTGAGAAGAAGTGTTTAATGTTGTCTTTCACCGAGGAAGACGTAAGACAGCACTTACTCCCCTACGATTCTGCCTAGCAGCATTTAACCTTCCCTGCTGGATACACTCGTTCCGCTATGGCAGCTCTTTTCAATGAAGGTGAAGCATAAAGAGATGAAAGCCAACTGTGGGAGGTGGACACTCTCTTAGTTAAAATGGGCCAGCTTAGGAAGTGATTCTAGCAAGGTACACCACTGCAACATCAATTCAAAAGCAATTACATTTAGCAGTTTATCTACATGTATAAAGTAGTTAATGCAAATAATAGCTTGGATCTACATATGCAGCTTTGTGTTTGGACAGATACTTTGTGATGAAACCTTGGGCTTGCTCAGTATTTGTGCAAGATGTCAAGAGAGTCATGGCGCTGTGGACATGGTACTGGCACTGCCTCCAATACAGACCCATTGAAACACTGTCCTGTCCTCAGCTGTTGCTTGCCCAGCCCTCCTGTCAAATCGGGAGAGGTGGTGTGCCTATAGTCTAATCTCGTGTCTCTATTTTCCATGTATAGGTCCAAATTCATTCTTGCCCAGTAGTTACAGCAGGTGTGAATCTGCCTCATGATTCAAGACTTGTTTCTGACCAGGGATGAATCTGGCCTTTCATCAGAAGAATTTCACTGCCCAGGGACAATATTGCCATTCTCTTTTTATGCTCTCAAAGTTTACTAAAAGGACTGTATAATCTCTCTGGAGCTTCTCGTCTTTATTACATTTGCAGAAGCGTGATCTCAGTAACATATTCTGATTAAAAGAATGGACAATGGTGGGTTTTTTACTTATCGTCGTCTAAGGGAACAGTTTAAAATATACTTCCCTCAGAACAAGACTGCCAGTCTGTTTAGTCTACCATTCTTTACTTTGGGCTGAATCTGAATCTTACCTTTAAATTACTCTTTTGTTTGCAGTTGTAAATGACCTTGCACTGACTTAGAAAATTCATGCCACATTAAACACTGGTATTGCTAATGACCAAAATTCCCAAACCACCTGTGCAATAATATATTAGGAGATATGACCAGCAGTGCCCAGCATGCCTTTGGAGAAGTATGGGAACATGAAAACAGTGGGCCCATCAGCTATGTTAAAACTTGTTGCACTTACGGGAATTGTTGAGTAGACTGTAACTTCTGCGCTGCAAACCAGACTATAAACACTTTGAAAAATAGTATGGCACACTGATTGTCTGAATCCCTTCAGCAAGACAAAAGTGGAAACTAAAGGTCGCTTCTCAAGGGACATGTAAGATTCATTTTTTTCTAACGCTGTGGATAATTAATCACTGGAACAAGATCACCAAGGTTGATGGTAGAGTGTGTTCCTCTGGCTTCTTTAAAATGCAGGCTGACGCCTTTTTAAGAGATGTGGTCTTGTTCAGCTCAGCCTCAAGCTGCTGGCTTTAACAGCATTTTCTTCTGAGAAAGGAGAGATTTATTTCCAAACGAGCAGATAATACTGTGGGACATAAGATGTTTGTTGCCCTGTGCAAGAGGTCTTGATGCTGGTCATAGTTTTCTGCAGCTGTAAAATCTGCAAATCTGGCAGAGAGCTGGAAAAAGCTCTTTGTTAAGAGGTCACCAATACATTTGCCTTGTGCTTTCTTCCAGCAGAAGAGCCACCAGAGCGTCTCTCTCAGACTCTGACCTCTCAGGCCCTGGTGGGAGGGATATTTAAGTCTATAAGTGTCTATACGTATAGGGTTGTTTGCAGTATCTTGGCCCTGCCGTGGGTGGAAGATGGGAAGAAGAAAAAAATGGAAAGCATGTCCTTTGATTAGAGGGCAAACTGGGCCCTAATGGAGACGATTAGAGACAAATTGAAGACTTTGTTTGTCCATAAGGCAACAGAGTGGTTTTCTTGTGTGGTGGCCTGGAAGGCTGCCAAGATGTTTCTGAGTAACTAATCCTGAGTCAGTTATGGGCACAGAAAACAACGCCACATGTCTAACACTTAACAGGGAAAGAGGGCATACGCTCATGCTGGTGATCACTGCAGAGAGCAAGCTCTCACTTTGCCACCAGGAGTGCTGGGTCTATATCACTCCCCCTGACTTGTCTGCTTCCCGGAGAGGCAGTGGTGGAACAATTCAAGAGGAATTGGCCTTGGGACTGGTCATTATGAAGACAGTCAGTTCTACTGTGAAGCTAATGATGTGATGGCTAGTGGATGGCTAGTGTAGAAAAGACCCAAGATAGATCGAGTCTAACTTTGAAAGGACTCAGTCCTGCATTGTCTCACTTCTTATACGAAAATTCCTTCTTTCTGTAACACCATATGTCATATAAAGACATGTCCTGCCCAAAGAAGTGCCCCTGTGTAGACCTTTGTAGGATGGAGTCACTGTCATCTGGAAGCCATTCTGCCTGCGTCTCCTCTTGTCTGCCAGGACAGCTACCACTAGTAACTCAAGGCAATGTCATGGTGAAGGTCAAGCTACCAGTAGTAGTTACCACTGGTCCATAAGCACTTAACATGTACTTGTCTCCTTTGTGCTCCATTGTGATCAGTGCTGGTTCTAGATAGCTCAGAGTGAGCTCTGGGATTGAGGCAACCACTTTAAATACGTCATCCTTCTCTGTGGATGACCGTGCTGAGGAGTTGTGATGGAGACCCTGACTCTACAAGTCCATGCACAGTGGAGCAAGGAGAAATGCAGCCCAGAGGGATGCGCTGTGTTAACACAGGCCCTTGGAAGCTACACCACTGCCAGTACAAGGCCTGGGCCCTGGCACTGTCCCACCATAGCCCATGGGACACTCGGTGGGATGGGTTCACTCTGTGCTAATGAGCTCTTTCTAAACAATGACCAGACATGGTTCAGGGAATAGCACAGTCCCAGGCCAGGAGCCTTTCCCTAATAGGCAGCAGGAATGTGGCGTCCTGGTTTTGGGTGGATGGGAGTGGGGAGAATAGTTTGGCTCTGCCTTCTTGCTCTCCTGACCAACAAAGGAGTTTGGTTTGTATAGAAATATAGAAATGTTGAGCACTGTAAAGCAGATGGGATGTTTAAGTGTGGAAGTGTTGGGCCATACTAAACTGTTTTAGGCTGTGGGTTCCCTTAGCGAGTCTTGAATGTTGTTGTCACCGTCTTTCCTTTAGCGGCACTGCTATCAGGTTCGTAAGTAGTCCATATGCACATAGCATCCTTCATGGTGTCTTCTTCTACGTGGATTTGCGGTTTTGTACAGTGAACTGTGAAGTCTAATCTGAGATGTTGCTGGGATGAGGACCCCAGTGAAATACAGAAGCTCTGGAATGTCATGGCCAAAGCCAAGAATGTGACGTATTACATATAAGGGTTTCTCACTGTTTGCCAAGCCAAGGCTGTCTTTGACTTCTCCGCATGGGGAACTTGAGGCATGCTGCCTTTCCTGCCTCCTTCCTTTGCTCCCCAATAATTCTATGTGAGCCTTGTCTAGATTAATCTCCGTTCACCTGAATGTCTCCACATCCTCAGACTGAGTTTTGGGGGCTAGCAGCCGTAACAGGACACATTGCTGTTTCTTAGCAGGCCTTAGTCATTAGGGATAGGGCTTCGTCTGTGATGTCCTATGTTGCGCTTTTAGCTTTGTTTCTCTGCTGTCAGCAACAGCAGCAGATGGGTGTTCACAAAACAAAACACCCAGCTACATTCTGCGCTCATTTACATTGATCTAAATCCAGATTAATTTCACTTTAATGAATGAGTAACTAAGCAAGAGAGTTGGCCTATCACCATACTTAGCACTAATTAGTAATTTTCTTACCAGTGCCTGCAGAAAAGCTGATCTGTTTTGTATTCCGAGCTGAAAAACACCCTCTAGTTTGCAGTAATTTTCATCACCAGCATGTATGTCATTCCTCCGGGCTTCCACAGCTGCTTAGAAAATCCTGTTGCAGGACAAAATAATTTAGCCAGGCTGCTGGTGCTCAGCAAGTGTGGGGCGCGGAAAGCTAGACACGCTCTCTGCCATGGGGACTTCCCTGGAATTCATGCTGATAGCTGGTTTTTGTGATAGCTGCTTTCCATGCAAATAGACCGGCTTTTGTCAAATACCAACGTGGACCTGTGTGAGCGGCAGCTGTGCTCTGCGGTGAGGGTAGGTTTGCCTTTGTTGGAGGGGTTGGTACTCACTCTCAGTTATTCAGAGCCTCAATTAAAGGAGGCGAGCTGCGGTTATTAGTTGTGCTCACTGGGGCAGAGCACAATGAGGTCGGCTCGGTGTGCGAGGAAACCCCCTGGATGGTTCAGACAGCTCAGGCCTCCCAAAGACCCAGGGGGAAACGGGGAGGGGAAGAGGACAAAGCTCCGGGTGCTGGTGCCAGGCAGGGACACTTGGACTAAACATGTCAGTCCTGCTCTCCGGAGGGTATGTGGGGCGATGCGTGGGAATGGTGCCGGTGCCAACAAATCCTGGCTGTGGGGCCTTTGTTCACTGGTGGTATTTGCTGAGCTGATGGATCCCGTTTCCATTGCCCTGAAGTAGAAGGTGGCAAAGGGCCAATTGGTCCACATTGGGACTTGTGGGGTGTGTTTTGGAGTTATTAAAAGCTCCTTTTTAAGAAATGGATTAACTTCCTTAGCTCTATTTTCCATCCTCTGCATTCCCCTCTCATGTGTATTCTCCGTAATTTTTATAATGAACTTATACTTTTTGCCACTTCATGCTTTTGGCCACTCTAGCTAATGGTGATTATAGAGAATATTTATAATCTTATCAGAAAGCGCTAATGAAAAGCTTTAATGTGTCTAGCCGTAATCCTGTAGCAGACTTCACCACTGTTCCTTCCTTCACATACAAAGTCCCTGCCCTGATACAATTCTGCAAGCGCAAACTCATTCTCCTGCAATCCTTGTCCAGAAAAATTTTCTTTTTCAGGTCAGCACACAAAACATCCACTCCCCAAGTCTGTACCTCTGCAAGCTAGGTCAGGTAAACATGCACAAACCTTCACCACATTCAGTTAAGGCTCAATTATCTCTTTAAGAGGGGAGGAATCCAGCCTGCAAAAGGTAGCTGGGAACTTCCTTAGGCATTGCGGTCCCTACGATAACATCAGCTCCTCTTCCAGTTCTCCCTCTACATGGGTGATGTATAACTGCAAACCAGACCTCACTGAACAGGCACCTTCCCCAGTAAGGAACCTGCGATACTATTTTCCCATAGCCCATGAGGGACAGATGCCATGATCCAGGCCGAATAACAGCTCTGCATCCATCAGTAGCTGCCTCGCTCCTCTGTAGCGTGCACCCACACACCTTCCCCATTCCTTCTGGATCTTATGGGCAACTGGGAATGACCCCCAGGGCTTTTCTGTAGCGCTCCCTGATAAAAACCAAAGCTGATTGCCCTGTACTTTGCCAGGTGTTTGTGAGCCCTTCTACCCGTGCCCTCTTTGTGTGTAGAGACACATGAACATCCCAGCCAAGCTCTGTCCCTGCTCCTCCCTGCTTTTATTTTGCTTTATGCCCAACACACTCATTATAAAGTGTGGGAAATACCTGCTAACAAGCTTCAAGAATTACTTTTCTAGGTGTCGACTATACTAGTAATAATCTGCCTCCATGCTGATGCAGAAAAGGGGAGCAATATCTGATATAATAGATGTGATATGAAAAAAAAAATTAAATTAAAGCAGTAGAGTCTGCCCAGTTCTCGGTGTCCTTGTGGCTCTTTGGTGCAAGGAGAGCATCTTCGGTTTAGAGCTGTAGAAAGGCATAGACCAGCGGGGTTCTGAGGCTGCGTGACTGTGTCCACCCAGTACCGTGCTGGAGCCAACAGAGGCGAGCTGGCCTGGTGAAAGACAGGGTGGGTTGTGCTGAAGAGGATCACAGTGGATCCCCATGCTGGGTGACGCTGACCGAGGTTGGGGACCCGACCGTGAAATCCTACTTCATAGCTACATAGTCCCACCTGACGCAGCAGTTCCCAGTATATGCTCTGCAGAAGCATCGCTTAGGGAAAAAAAAAAAGAAAAGTCCAGAAGGAAGAAAAGGAATTGTTACTTAGCCTAAATTTGAAATTCAGGTCCCGGGAGTCCTTTGAAAAAAAAATTAGGGGGGTGCAAATTGAAAAAAAAAAAAAAAAAAGAAAAACCACAAACCCACAACACCAAACCTGTGGGAATTAGTGCCTTAAAACGTGCAGTGACTCTGCAAGGACACCTTCTGGATATCGGTTTCACTACAGACCACTTCTGCTGAGCTGCTGCTGAGGTGGTCGATGACAGCAAACGTGTCTGTTCCTGTGTCCACAAGAGCTTTTCTGAATCAGCTTTCCTTCTCAGACTGGAGAGGAGCGTGCAGGATGAGCGATTGCTGAAAGTTGTCCTTCAGGACCCATCAGAGACTCTCGAGCTGAAATACTGTAATTCTGCCTGCAATTTTTATTTTATTTCTGATTTAAACATCAAGTTTAAATCTCTCTTTCCTAACTGCCAGCAGATAAAATTATTCACCTCCTGCACCATATACCCCTATGTGCATGGGCTTGCGGACATTACATTGTGCAGGAAAAGAAATTCCTCAGAATTGGTTTGGGACCTCTTAATTAAATGCCTGTCATAGAGAAAATTCTAATTCGTCAAGACTGAAACTTCCTGGGAAAAGCCAATTTAGATAAGTTGTTGGCGGTGGAGAGGTATTGGGAAAAAGTTCTGAAGTTATTAAAATGTCCTATTTTGATCTTTTTTTGCAAATGGAAGAAGTTCTGTTTTCAGTTCAAAATGTCAATAATGTGATATATTTTTAAAAATCGATGCAAGCCACGTTCTCCTTCAGGCAGTCAGCGTGCTCGGCTCTCTAGAGAGGAACCGTGGGGACAGATACAGCCACTACAAGCTTGCAGGTCCTCAGTAGGCACCTATTCTCTCCCACCGCGGGGTACCTTTGGTGGCTATGTAGCTGACACTTCTACAGCATTAACTCATCCTGGCATGCCTGTGTGGAGGGTTGGGTTGTATTGCTGGCAGAAGAATAGCACAATTTGATTCCAAATACATGAATAAGCAAGCACAGGTGTGTTGCACAGTGTGGCAGTCCTGTATTGTGGCACAGGGCTTGGTAAATGGGAGCTTTTCTGGCCCAGCTGGGTTCTTAGTGGGGAATGAAGACCTCGGTATCCACAAGTGGCAGGGCTCTAGCTGCTGATTGATACTCGCCTGCTTTCTGTCTCTTGAATCGTTTCCTTTTTGTACTCTGAGTTGATTCTCTCCCTCTGCCCTCCTTGCAGAGTTGTCTTGTCTGAAGCATCATTTCAGACCTCTTTTTCTCCTTAAAAATGAGTGATTGACTTTCTTGAGCGGGGAAACTCTATGGGGGGAGAAAGGAAGAGAAAGAAAGCAATTTGAACTACATGAACCTGGCTCGAGGAACAGAGCTCAGGTTGTGCCTGCTTTGATTTATAGCCCCCTAACACTTGCTTTCCAGGCTCCGGTTGTAACATCCTTTGCGTAGCAGAGAGAGGAGGGGGCAGACGTCCTCAAAAGCACTTCCCACTTAGTTGCTTTTCCTTCGGCTGCTTTTAGGTTTCAGAGGAGAGCTTCCTGCAATTGTCCATGGGAGTGAAGTGCCCAAATCTCATGCAAACCTTAGACAGTATGGGCCTGGTGGCATGGATGGGAACTGGCAGGTGGATAAGGCTGTTTGGATAAAATTAATACTGGACTGAAGTTATCTTTCAAAACACAAGTCAGAAGTGAACCCAAGTGCTTTCAGTCTGGCTTTTTTTTAAGTGTGTTTGAGAACTGTAAAACCCAGATAGTCCCTTAAAGGTCTTTAAATCTGTAAAGACGCCAAACGTCGATGTCAATGACCCTTTTAAACTCTTAGCGTGTAAAGAAGCAGTCACTGGGCTTGATTCTGCCATCGTTCAGTCATTTTGAATAATGTCTTTTTCCAGCCGGACTCTGTAGCATACTGCAAGGCAGAACCAGAGAGTTCACTGAGCTCTGAAGGCCAACAGCTTGTGGTGGTACCTGGTCTGGGACAAACCCTTGTTCTCACATGATCAATGGCTTCCTCCCTATGCTGTTTCCATTGGTGTTCCCAAGGTTTATCCCCGTGAAGATTATCAGAGGGATGGTTTGCTCTTAATGGATCTCTTCTGAAGAGTTCTGCCACCAAAGGAGTGGCACACTGGTTGCTCTAGTTGGGGATGGGGCCTCGCACATGCCTGTGGCTATCTTCTTGCTCTGTGTGGCCAGTTCAGTGCCTTGCCCATGAAATGTCAAATTCAGGTAGTGGAAAGGTGTGAACTGCAACCAGGCAAACTGCTGAGTTTGCTGAGGTGCATCCAGGCCCTTTTGCCAGGATGTTAATTTATCCTGGCTTCTCCTAAGAGGAAACTTAACTCACTTATTTATCTTAAAAACATCTCTCTTTTGCAAATGTGATGTTAGAATTCTTTACAAAACAAAAACTCTTAACCAGAGTCAAGTCTTGTATTTATACGGAAATTTCCTTGCTTTGCTCTTGTGATGTAATTATACTGCTGCTGGTTAGAGTCCCAAAGCCACTGTTACAGTAGCCCCCAAAAATACCCATATGGAAGAGGATGCTGTTCAATTTGCAGTTGTATAATTACACCAGAAGAGTAATGCCAGTCAGAATCCCTCTTAAACATGTCCTTGAGCTATATTTCTCTCTTGAAAATTATTTAAGAACAGCTAGTGTATATTTATTGATCAGCCAGAAAGGCATCAGCTTTGAACCAAGTTGCTTCTAATTAATTCTCTTTTGGAACTATAGTGAAGTAACAGAATGCCATGCCTGGATCTCTTGTTATTATTCTGGACAAGTCATTGTTTTTATAGCAATTTAACAAATAAAATAAGGTTTTCAGTCTTCTTAGGATTTTTGCTTTTTTAAAATCAATTATAAACCCTAACTTGGTATCTCACCATTTTGACAGCGCTCAGATTAGGAGACTCTACACTCTTGTCTCTGTGTTGTGGCACATGGGAGGATAATGGACAGACTGGCCTGTACCTCCAGCCAGCAGTGGGAACTGGTGGCTTCGGCAGATCTGTAGCTGTACCGCTCCATTGGGCTCATTTGGGGAGTGTGCCTTTCATGAATGCTGAGTGCAAGTGAGATTGATGGGGTTTTATAGCAGAAATATTGTAATGTTTCTATTCAGTGAGAGCCAACCTACCGAAGCTTCGCACTGAGTTTATTTTCAATCATCTCAGTTGTTTCAATTACAGGACTAGCACAGAATTACTACTTTAGAAACCAAATGAAACAAAAACACCTTCTCTCTTGTGTCAATAGTGTTTTACATTTGAGTCTGTCCTAAAAATAGCCATTGCTATAAGAGATTTAGCATTTTTTTGCTACTGGTGCTACCATCTCCCTGTTGTGAAATTTGCTGCTGGCAAAATTTTGCTTCCATATTACTTGTTTAATAGCACAGGAAAAAATAAGAGACCTCCACTTCTATTAGTGGAGATGGTTCGCCTCCTGTTTCTACAATCAACACTTGCAAGCATAGTATCGATCCTTATAAGTTTTTACAGGAGTATAAAACAGATGTTTCAGCTCTGCTCTTCTTACAGACCATGGAAGTCTCATTTGTTCATTACATCGATGGATGTTGGACTTGGTCCATATCCAATGGTGTAAAATCCAGGAAGACAAAAATCTTATTTTATAAAACTTCATGAGTGAGAAGGGGAGGGAGAACAATAGAATTTTTGGAAGCTTCGCAGTTCTGCAGCCCTGAGATGGTCAGCAGATTAAACAATCTCCCTGCGGTGCTTTCTGTTGCCATCCGCAGCCTGTTCACCCTCATCTACATCCCTAGAGAGGCAATATGTGCTGATCTCTTCTTCCTGCACTTTGGTGGGTGGTGTCTCCCCACAGCTGGGTGAGTAGAACCTTCAACCCTTGTTCTTTGTCTTGAACACAGGGGCAAGCAGGAACTTTTCTCAGCTTTGCAGCATCCTGGTCTCTCCAGCCTATGAAGTGCAGGTAGTGAACACAGCTGAAATTGTCCCAAGGAGCCCAGTAGCTGGGTCAGGAGTGACGTGGTCCGTGTGTGCCCATAGAGTAGCCACCGGGGAAGGACTTGTTGCTGTGGCTGCAGGCTCCTGGGGGATGTGCTCCAACTCAACTCCATGTTGTCATCCTGTTGAATATCTTATAGGTCATCGGCATGAAGACATTTTCATGGCAATTTATCTGCTAGGGCAATGATCAACCACTCAGGACAAACCTTGCGGTTTGCTGAGATCAAGCACACTTTGCACGGTGAAGCTTCACCTCTTTCCCAAGATGGGAGAACCAGAGAGAAAGGGGTGGACTTGTGCCCCAGAATAACAATCAGCTCACAGCCTGGGTGGAAAGCGCTGCAGCTGCTAATTGCTTTCCTCAAAACCTTGTGCTGTTTGCCGACAAGCTCCTTGGCACACAGTCTGTGTATTTGTTTCGGGGCAGACACAAGCAAATTAGCTTGGAAGTGCCGAGGCCTGATGCTATATTCATAGTTCCCATAGTGCCATTTATTCCCTGTGGGAGCATGTGCAAATTAATTCTGTATGCTGCTCATTTAAATGGTGCTAATTACATCAGTCCTCTTGACAATATACGTCTGCTGTCAGCCGTCCAACGAGTTTCTTGCATTTGTGTGGGTTCGTCAGTGAATTCGGCAGTGTAGGTATCTCTTGGAAAGACGAGTCCTCACCAAGAACCAGGAGCTTCTCTAGGAAATTTGAAAGGACATTTGAAGATGGGCTTAAGGGTTAGAACATGGGATCAGTCTGGAGATAGGGCTGTTGGGCTGTTGAACGTTCCCTCTGTTGGTGGGGTTGTGTGGTTCTCACTTCATGTGTGCTGTTGGGGTGTGAGTATCTGTAGTAGGATGGTCCCTTTCGGAATCAATATCCAGAGCATGGGTCAGACAGAAATGAGAAATAAAAAAGGCAGTGGGCAGTGACAAAAGGAGAAGAGAGAGAAGCTTGGATCCAGGGTGAGAAGGTGGCATAAACGCACAGCACAGCCTGCCACACTGTGGGGAAAACAATATTTTTCACATTTATGTGAACGGCTCCAGTGTAAGGGAGGCAGGACAGGAAGCAAAGTGTAGGAAAAGAATTTAACAATTTTTTTTTGTTTTTTCACCTTCAAAAGACTTTAAGTGTTTTGCAAATGCCAGAACTCCCTGCACTTTCCCTGTCTCTACTTAAATAGAATACAACATTTCTTGGCTGTGCACTCAGCCCCTTTCCACTTTCTTGTTTGAACTGAATGCATTTAAAATTGGTGACCTGTGACCATAAAATGAATTTAACATTTTTGCCCAGGAGGCTCCTTTTGATCTTTATTACAGAGCTCTTAGCAAAGGATGATATTTACGGGCTGTATCTAAACTAGTAACTGTAAATGTGGCCAGAAACATTCCTGGGCAAACGTAATGCACTTATCTCTACTGGTGTCTGGCCCATTTTGGCCCAGGCAAGCTAACACTCCGTCGGAATGTTTCTAGGGCCCAGATGGGTACTTACAACGTGCCAGGGAGTGTTCATGGTAAGCAGCCACCTTGTTTTGGAGGCTAAGACCATTTGCTAACATAGACGTGGGCTTGAACATGCCTTGGCCTCAGTGCCCAGGAATGCACCCAACCATGCTTGTTTTAATTGGATGGATGTAACTGTGGTGCCTTTGATAGATGTATAACTTGGGAACCGTGTGTCCTCAGGTTCCCCCTGTAACCAATAGGAAGAGGGTAGCTTTTTCAGGGGTAAATCAGGGCACCTAAATTGGGTTTCTGCTCTTAATTGCCCTCTGAAGGAGCCTTGCTTCTCCGTTCCTGTAGAAAGAGCCAAAGAAGAGCATCCTTTTGCCTGGGACCTTAACTGTGTGTTGCATGAATGCTACCTGGGGTAGGATAGCTAGTCGTAGTTTTGCTTGCCCTCTGTGTGGAACGTAACATCTACTGAACAGTGGTGGGCACTGAATGTGCGGTTACTCAAAACCCCACATTTTCTGGCTGCTGTGCTGGTAACGGGGGAGGGCGCCCTGCAAATGCAGGTATCTGCACTCCCACTGCATCACCTGGGACCTACTCAGGGGCCAGGAGAGTCTGGAGAGCAATTCAGCTGGATGTTGGTGCATTTTTAGACTATGTTTTAGCGGAAAAATGTGACAGCCTTGGGATATTATGAGGAGTAGGGTGAGCCGTCACTGCATTTCTAAAGCGCTACTACTATAAGCTGTGTTGTGGGGAGGTTTTTTTATTCCCTTTCCATTTCGTCATGAGCATTTACGAGGCCCATCACTGTGGTGACAGAGTGCCTTGGTGTGCAAGCATGGAAACCTCATCCAGAATCAATGTAGGCATTATTTGAAGGGAAAAATGCAGAATCCGCCTTGGCTGCAGCGGCCGTGAATGGGTGATTTTCCTGGCACTGATGGACTTTAAACTTCACAGTGTGATTTCAGAAAGGAAGTGGGAATTGCATAAGGCAACTGCAAGGTGGAATCACATAATTGCTGTGATGCTCTGTTTTACCTACACCTTGCTAAAAATTATAATGTTAGTATAGAAGCAATTGTAGTATCATTACACTGTCAGTGCCACCACTTTTGTTGAAAAATATGCCATTTTTTTGCCTTATGAATTTATTTCCACGGGTGGGTGGCACTTTAAGGATCAGTTCATTTGCTGGGAAAGAATATCTGACAATGAACATTTGCAAAAAGTATTTTGTGACTATGGGCAGAGGGTGGAGGTATTCTTTTAAAAGAAGAAGTATTTTTAAAAGAGTGGGGGAAAAATAAAAGCCCTTAAAAGTTGAGGTTTCATAATCGTCCATGTACAATGTTTTATAAAAGAAAAAAAAGAACAAATATATGTAGGTCTATATATAGAAGTTACTTTCGTCATCAACTGACTGCAGGGAGTTCAGTGTGCTGGAGGAACTGCTGCACAGTGAACCGTCTAAGTAATTGAAGAGCAGAGCTAATGGGGTCTGGGAAAGCTCCTCTGAGAAACTACTTTCATGAAACTTTCTTAACTTAAAGAAAAATTGTCTCACCAGGCCCTACCCCTTTAAGTGTAGGCTTCCATGGGAAATTTTGTTCCAATGTAGAAAAAATTTGCAACATTTAACTACTGCTCTATGTAGGTAACCCCCCCTCCCCAACCCCCGCCTCCAAACCCCTCAAATCTCTCTTTCTTGCAAGGTTGTTGTTGTTTCATAGAATAGAATCATAGAATTGTTTAGGTTGGAAAAGACCTTTAACATCATCTAGTCCAGACATTGACCCTACTCTACCAGGGCTGCCACTAAACCGTGTCTCCAAGCACNCATAATTGCTGTGATGCTCTGTTTTACCTACACCTTGCTAAAAATTATAATGTTAGTATAGAAGCAATTGTAGTATCATTACACTGTCAGTGCCACCACTTTTGTTGAAAAATATGCCATTTTTTTGCCTTATGAATTTATTTCCACGGGTGGGTGGCACTTTAAGGATCAGTTCATTTGCTGGGAAAGAATATCTGACAATGAACATTTGCAAAAAGTATTTTGTGACTATGGGCAGAGGGTGGAGGTATTCTTTTAAAAGAAGAAGTATTTTTAAAAGAGTGGGGGAAAAATAAAAGCCCTTAAAAGTTGAGGTTTCATAATCGTCCATGTACAATGTTTTATAAAAGAAAAAAAAGAACAAATATATGTAGGTCTATATATAGAAGTTACTTTCGTCATCAACTGACTGCAGGGAGTTCAGTGTGCTGGAGGAACTGCTGCACAGTGAACCGTCTAAGTAATTGAAGAGCAGAGCTAATGGGGTCTGGGAAAGCTCCTCTGAGAAACTACTTTCATGAAACTTTCTTAACTTAAAGAAAAATTGTCTCACCAGGCCCTACCCCTTTAAGTGTAGGCTTCCATGGGAAATTTTGTTCCAATGTAGAAAAAATTTGCAACATTTAACTACTGCTCTATGTAGGTAACCCCCCCTCCCCAACCCCCCCCCCCAAACCCCCCCAAACTC